>OMKR01038385.1:0-14129 GCA_900302355.1 Cyttopsis rosea | reverse complement strand
AATCCCTAGCCCACCGAACTGTAACCCTCCCCCTCCTCGACTACGCCTCGAGATCCTGTCCATGAAAGTCACAAACAGGATCGGTGACAAGGCGCAGCCCTGGCGGAGGTCAACCCCCACCGGAAACGAGTCTGACTTACTGCCTAAAATCAGAACACAGCTCTCGCTTTGGGAATATAGAGATTGGATGGCCCTGAGCAGTGGCCCCTTCACCCCATATCCCCGCAGCACCTCCCACAATATCTCTCAGGGAACCCGGTCATAAGCCTTCTCCAAATCCACAAAACACATGTAGACTGGATGGGCAAACTCCCAGGCCCCCTCCAAGATCCTTGCGAGAGTGAAAAGCTGGTCGGTTGTTCCACGCCCAGGATGAAAACCGCATTGTTCCTCTTCAATCAGAGGTTCGACAATCGGCCGAACCCTCCTTTCCAGCACCTTAGAGTAAACTTTCCCCGGGAGGCTGAGTAATGTGATGCCTCTGTAGTTGGCACACACCCTCTGGTCCCCCTTTTTGAAATTTTGTAATACTTTATGGAACATAGGTATGATACTATGCTTAATGTAGTTGAATTGGCGAAATGGAAGAACTGTGTTTTGCGATAAAAGTTTTCTTTGAAAGTTTAAAAGATGAGGCAACGTTATCGGCGGAAGTTTGTGAATGGACTCCTTGTGGTTGGGTCAATTGCTAATGGTAATCCAATTGAAACGGTCTGCATTCACGGCTGAAAAGGCAGAGGAAGTGACAACACAGTGCTTCCGTCCCGCTCCCATGGATAAATATTGCGGCTTGACTTCCGCTTCTTCCTCTTTTCTTACTTCGCTCGGCCTGCGCCCAGCTCTCCCTGACCACCGTCAGGAGATGGGCGGCACACTGCAGAGAGGAAGATGCCTACGAAGGGCCAATGTCAGGGAGCCCACTCCTCCGGCTAGCAACCCCATATCATAAATGACTGGGGAAACTTGCTTGTTTTCTTCAGACAGTTATCTTTGTATGTTTCACTGCAACTGCACCAGACAAAGGTTCCAGCATCATCGCCTTGGCCAATGCAGATTCGTGATTAATCACTGAATATCACTTTCATCCAATCATCTACACTCCATGATTTCTTCTCTACTCCATGTTTTCTTTTGTTTATACTTACACCAAATTTTAGACACAGCTGACTGGGAACAACCAACATCTTTTGCCACACTCCGTGTTGGATTTCCTTCTTGAAGGAGTATCCTTTCCATTGTTTCAATTGACAGCTCTCTTCTTGGAACCATGTTTCCCTTCAATTAGCCAAGTCCAACAGCTCGTTAAGGTCTGCAAACACTCCCTTTTAACTGCAGACTAATTTGTATATTCAGACTTGTGCTGGTATTTGTTTTAGAAATACAAATTATAAAGTGATTCCATAATTTTCTCATCAACATTGAGTGATTCCATAATTTTTTCATTGTCATTAATTAAAATATTTTAATCTAATTTGTTTGAGGTATGTTTCATGAAGCCAGAATGTTCAGCTATTAAACAAAGTTACTTTTGTGTCAGATCTGTGATTTGTTTATTTGCTATGAAGTAAAAAAGCTGGATGAACATCCTTTAAGTATGCTGATTCCATAATTTTTTTGCCAGGGGTTGTATACTGACAGTGCTATAGTATGTAGTATTATACTAAAATATTAACCAATACTATTTTCTCATCTCAGCAGAGGATAGTCCAGCTGCTGTGGACAGAGAGAGACAGGATGTCTCAAGCCCCTTTTCCACCAACACGAACCTGGTGCTGGTTTGGAGCCGGTGCCTAATCTGGAACCAGTTCTTTGTGTTTCCACAGCAAAAGAACCGGCTCTGGAACCGGAAAACTGGTTCAGAGGAATTAACAGAGGAAACCTGCCTATTGGCAAATAACATAACACATGAAAATATATGATACTCTACTCTACTAAGTATGTTTTTTTATATCGTATTTCGTATACATATTTCTTTTTAAGTATTTTAAAAAGTTTCACAATAAAAAATAAATAAAACAAGTAGTACAGTGAGTTATTTTTGTGCAGCAGAACAGGTATAAAAGAGTATTTTTCACACATAAATAATAGTAAAATAACTTACTGAAATAAGACCTCAAAGTTTTATCAAAGTATTCCATCTGAACCTTAGCGCTAAAGACCAGTGCGTGTGTGCCTTCGCTTTGTGAACCTGTCGTGACAGTGGGTGCGCTCCTTTTCAGCCAGGGCACCTCCCGGCGAGGGAGGAGCATAGACTACATTAAATGGAGGGTTAAATATTTGCCGGTGGCAGGATACGGCAATTTAAACAAATAGCATGACATATCTCTCTGTAAAATTTGGCAAAACAAATAGCGGCTCATCACCCAGCGAGACTCGGTCCACTTCGTTCCTACAAAAGAGCCGTTCAAATTAATCCAATCAATCGAAACACGAATCAAGAGCGGTGTGACCACGGACGCTTTGTGGTGGAGACTGCCGTTGAGGCTGATTGATTGACGATTTACGTGAAATCGACAACAAAAAGCGTGGACAACCGTGTACGGGGGCTGAAGTGGCATGTGCTCTAAATCTAACAAGCTACAAGATGGAGAAAAAAAACAACAACAAAAAAGACTGGTTCAGTTACAGAGGTATTTCATCGCCACCATAGGCCGCCTACAGATGGCACCGCTTACTCACAAGACAAGTTGACACAAAAAACGTACAATTGGAAAACATTTGCTTATGTTAAGGCGTAGGCGTGGCCACAATGTAGTTTAAGTGAAAGCTATTGAAGAGGCGAGCGGAATTATTATTGGCCTACTTACCATCAACCGCCATGATGTTCAGTTTTGGATCAAACCACGGGGAGAGGGGGTGGGGGGGCGTCTCGCATTGGTACAGTCCAATATTATCTGAAAACCACAGACATGTTCAAACGGCAACTGTATTAATATAGACGAGCTCTTTGGATAAATTTGATGGTTAGCAATGAACTGTAGTACATCGTACATTCATTTCAGAAATACCTGTAATGCCTTAAAAGACCATATAACTATGCAAAAGCAGTGTGCATTTAAGACTATAAAGATTGAGAGAATATTAGCTAGTATTCATTTTAAGCTTTCTTGTAAACTGATAAAGACAATGTAAAGAATATGAAGGTGGTTTTGCGTCTTCTTTTTTTGTTTGTTTTACAAGTGTAGCCACACCGGTGGCACTTTGGACACCGGACTTCTGTTGGGGCACCTTGCTGATAAAGGCATCACCTTTGATTTATTTTTTAGCAGGCATGATATGTCAAGGCAGTTGTGTTGTGTTCCATGTCTAATTAATTACAGTTTTGGTTCTAGACCATTTTAATTAAACATCGATGCTGAAAGAAATTGAACGAACATCTATGTTATGCAGTAATTTAATCAAGCAGAATAAACTATGTTTCCTAACAAAACGAATCAAAGTTTATTAATATTACGTGTGTCCAAATTGCGTCAAATGCGAAACTGCACGTCTTTGGGCCCCCAGCAATACACCCGCAAAGTATGAAGTAGATCGGACGAATGGATTATGTGCCCGTGTAGGTTTCTAATCCCCGCCCCCGCTGGATGCTATGATGTCACAGTGCCTTGAAAACCTCGCTGTTCGCTGTTTATTCAAAGTTGGGTGTGTTTCTGATTCAAGTAGATCAAAGACACATTTTCCAATTTCGGACTGCCCCACAAAATGCAGGACAGTCCAACTGGCCCGCTGGTCGTCATTTATCGCTCAGCGCCACGTCTCACGTTTCGTTGCTCTGATTGGTTGTAGGTCTATCCAATTGGGGCGGGTTCCTAGCACTAACCCGCTAACCAGCAGGTTATTTATTAATATGATTTATTTATTTCCTTTATTTATTAGAATAGGGAATAAATAGGGAAAATTAAATAGTAAAGTACATGAAGAGGGGAATTAATACAAAGGTAAATAAATACAAAAGGAAATTAAAACAGAAATGTCACATTTTATCAATTAATGCCTACATTTATTTTTGGTACATTTAATAAGAAGAGAATGATTTATTAATCACACATTTACCACACACATGCGGAGGGTGACACACACACGCAGGAGTGGCGAACGATGAGATACAGTCTCTGCATTTATCCCATCCTGGCCGTCCTTCCTCCAGGGGCAGCCAGGAGCAGTGGGCAGCCCTCACTTTGTCAGTGCCCGGGGACCAATTCCATGCCGTGGTCAGGGACAGGACAGGAAGTGTTCTGCATGTTTTTTATTTTTTAGTCAGGGTCCTTATGTTGGAGGAGACCCATGCGAACACGGGGAGAACGTGCAAACTCCACACAGAAAGGCCCCTGATCGGGAGATAACCCACCGGAGCCACCAATTTAATGGCATATTAATTTATCGAGTAATTTATTTATCAGTTAGTCATTTATTAGTCATCTATTTTGAATTTTGGCAGCTTTTCTCCTCTATAAAAACCTGGCCAACGGAATGCATTTGGAATAGCCATGCTCTCCCAGATTTATATGACATATACATATTTATTTTATTGCCATTATTGTGAACAAACAAATGTAGCTAATCCATAATCCACACAATTGTGTGTAATTCAATATGAGAAATACAAGTGGTTTAATTTATGCAGCTATGAAGACAATGTAGTTTTCAGGATATCTTTTGCGATAACCATTAATCCAAACTGTCTTTCACTGACCTCAATGTAAACATTTAATAAGCATAACATGGAAATACAAGTTAAGTCATAAAATCAAGTTTAGCCATAAAATGTTGGTTTTCATTTTGATCAAGGTAGCTATCAGGTTCCATTTTGTCAAAGACGTGTCAAAACATGACACCCCATACTTTACCTTGACGAACTCATCTAAACATAACTTGATTAACTTCACTGGGCCAGAAGACGATTTTCATATTTATTCCACGACTTTCAATGCTATAAGTGTGGCAAATACGGTCCAAACAAGTTCATTTTATAGATTTGCAGTTAATGTATTATGGGCAAAAGAAAATAAATCAGCAAGTCTTTTTTATACACCATGTATAAATTAAGATTTGGACAAATTATTGAGACATTTAATGATACAAGAGCTAAGGTTAAAAACAAAAAACAAAGATGCAACAGCAACATCAAGGTAGTTCACCTTGAAAAACCTCTGGTTGCTGGTGCACTCCAATGAATATGACATACAGCATACAATATCTAGAATAAAAGAAAAACAAACATTTTCCCCTTCTCTATTTACACAGAAAAATACCTGCCTACTTTTTTCTGTTTGTCCTTTCGGTCCGATCAACTACAGTATTCCGCACCATGGATACCTTCCTTCCATGTCAAAATACATACAGTATGTCCAATTAACCGTAAATTTCCAATGTCATCGTAAATGGCTGACAAACATATATAATGTATAATACGGTGTATTTGCATGTATGTATCAAACAGCACATGCTTTGCTCTTGAGTCAATTCTTAATACCGCACCAAAAACAAATGATTAAAGATAAAAATGGACAAAATATATTTTACATACAACACAATACTGTTCAATAGCCTTGTTAAAAATCTTAAAAATTTCATGTCATGTTTGAATGACCATTTATAGGTTTCAAAAGTTTAATCACCCAATATATTTGAACACATTCAAAATCAATAATGCAATTTCAAACATGGCCATTGAACTGTGAAGAACTCTTTACTTTTTAAATACTACATCTTAAGAGTAACATGGTTTTCTCCAGATATGAGCAACGTTTATAGGTACATTTTCCAGTAAATGTGTAACATTAGTGTCCATTTGCTCCCTCAGATAATATGCGGCTGGGCTCCGTGAACTGGGCTGTTAGAAGGTAGAACAGGGCGGGGGCAGGTACGAGGGTCAACAATGGAAGGTCCTGATCCAGGTTGTCCAAACGAGAGATGGAGATGATACCATAAGCATGAAGCAGCCAATGACTGAACAGAACGACCACATGTTTCTTCTTTGCAACCAGGTTCTTGAATGACTTTAGAGAGAAAAATGAAAATGAAATTGTGCATTAGAGAGAGAGTGAGACAGAGAGATAGACTGATGTTATTATTTTTGGAACATCACTTCAGCTAGAACTTAATAAAATAATTTAAGGGTTAAGGGTTGCAAAAACATTTCAGTGCATGACATGACTTCATATTAACTCAAATCAACATTCCCCTGCACATTGACACCATGTCGCCCACTCCCCACGGTCACTTTAATAACATTTATTAATAAATGGGATGCTGTCATTGTTATTGCTGCTTTCATTGTTATTATACATTTCCATATACTACTTGGCACATTGCTCATATTCTATTTTATATACTTTATTCATCTCTGGGGGGAAATTAAGGTGTTAAATTCAGCAGCAAAAACAGTGCAGTCTAGAAAGAGAAAGTCAAGAAAGACCACCCAAAAATAAGGATTTCCTAACTTATTACCACAGTATTTTAATGCTGAGTGACAAATGTTGCTTTTGTTATGTTGTTCTCACCGGGTTATGGATCGAAATCCAAATACGATCCAAAGCTTTGAAACTGGCAGGTGCTGGATCCATTCTATTATAGCTCTTATGCACAGTGTAAGCGGAGTAGAGTATTTAAAGGTGCAGTGAGTAGAATTTAGCAGTGAGGATCCAGATTCCAACCAACATTCAGTTGGTTGCAATCTGTGACACCAACCATGGACACGAGAGGAATTCATCCTCTTCCATGTTGGTGCAAAATGGCAGCGTCCATAGAGGAGAATCTACGGTGTCTGCGAAACTCGCAAAAAATGTCCCTCTCTAGAGCCAGTGTTCAGTTTGTCCGTTCTGGGCTACTGTAGCAACATGGCGGTGCAACATGGCGGCGTCCGTGGAAGCGGCCCCAGCCCCCATGGAGATATAAATGGCTAATTCTAACAAAAACACAACAATTCAATTCTAATTCCATTTCTGTAAAGCCCGTACCACAAAATGCTACTAATTCTACACACTGCACCTTTAAGTAGAAATGATAATCTGTTGCATATATCAAACAAAGCACATATTCAGACTAGGGAATTAATTCAAATTAAGCATGAATAATTTATTGCGTTGATGGGTTTCCTGCTCCCTGGCTGTGTGTGCATCTTCAATCATTTGTAACCCATTTTTAAATGCCTACAGCATCATTCACTGCCTGAGAGCTTAAAACTTAAGCATTTTTTTACATTTAGGAAAAATACCGACTACGAGCAAACCTGGAATCATCTGTACTGTGACATGCATCCTATATCCTCATGTTACTTGATTGTAGTGCATTTTGATTCGATTTTTCCTATTGGTATAGTATGGTTAGAGAAACCCATCTAGGGACAGATATTGCAAATTAGTGTAAGCTATACATACATCAATTTTCATTTTAATGTCAATGTGTTTGTATCTGTCCCTATGCAAATAAAGCATCAATAAAATAAATGACTAGTTTAGTATATGATTTAAATACTCAAACATTTAAAATTCAAACAAATTTTTTTTTGAGACAACTTTCAGACAAATAAAAACAACAACAAAAAACAAAAACACACACATTATACCAGGACCATGTTAATCTCCCTACCTGGTGAAAGACACTTAACACACTTTGTGGAGTAAACTGAACCGAGTTGTACGCAGGGAGGACAGACCTTGTACTTGGAAGTACAGGATAAGTTTTAAATAGGCTTGCTCTCTCAGCAGCAGTATTTTGAAAGAATTCCATGCAGTTCAAGTTGTTGGAGAGTGAGCTTTGTTACCTGTATCTCAGACGCAGACATGTAGACTGCCAAGGTGACCAGAGACAGGACAAGGATGATATAGGGAAACGCATAATCTGCAAAGCAAACAATATTTTAGGGTTTGCACACAATGCATTGAATATATACACACCTACAAATAGTGCACATTTAAAAATGAGTCTTTCAATTACCATTATTTTATGTACACTACCAGTCAAGTCAAGTTTTAGAACACCTCCATTTTTCCATTTTTCTTGAAATTTACACAGTTTAATGTCTCAATGTAGTCTGAAATTAAAGCATAGAACAAATAAACAATTGGAGATAAAAAAGTAAATCATGGAATCGTTTCGTTTAACAAAATTTAATAAATTTTTGACTCATCAAAGTAGCCACCAGATAGCCGAACACACAGCATTCTTTCTACAATGGAAATCAAATATTGTTCTGAAAGTTCTTCCCAACACTGTTACAGAAGTTTCCACAAATGTGTTGCACTTGTAAGTTGCTTTGCTTTCACCCTTCTGTCCAGTTCATCCCAAACCAGCTCGATGGGGATTCTGTCTCCACAGTCTGGAGACTGTGCTGGCTATTCCATGATTTGAAGCCTAGCATCTTGTGCTTTTTCTTTAAGGTATTTCTGACAGACTGGAGGTATGTTTTGGGTCATTATCTTGCTGTAGGATGAACCTCTGACCAACTAGGCGTAGACTAGAGGGCATTGCATGACACTGCAAAATGCTGTGGTAGCCCTCAGGGTGCACTGTGCAAGTCACCGAATCTGGATCCAGCATCCTCCTCCATGTTTAACAGTTTGTGTCACACGCTAACCAACCATCCTTCCGCCTACTCAACGGCATACAAGAACCCTGTGTGATGAACCCAAGATTTCAAATCTTCAGTAGTCCACTGTCGGTGCTTCACGGCCCAGGCCTCTTTTTCTTATTTTGTCATCAGGTGGTAGAGGGTGACATTTATTGATCACACAGATGGCCTCCTCCTCCTCCTCTCATGTCATGTCCACAACCTTGGTCTTGTTTATGTTCATTGTGAGATTGATGGCATCACTCCATGTGAACAGGTCGGACACCTCCTTCCTCGCCATCTTGGGATTGTATTGAACGCAGAGCTATAGTCAATAAAAAGCATACTGGCAAAACTGATGAGTGAGGATTGTGTGCATGGCTAGTGAGATGACGTTGGCTGTAGATCTGTGGGTCCAATAGGCAAACTGAAATGGGTCTAGAGTTGCTCAGATGATGCTCAGTATGTGATTTTTGACCAGTCTCTCAAGACACTTCATGAGTACTGGAGTGAGAGCCACTGGTCTGTAATGATTGAGGCAGGATGTTTTTTATTTCTTGGGAACAGGGATGATTGTAGTGGTTTTGAAGCAGGATGAAACTGGCCAGGGTGAGGAAAAGGTTGAAGATATCAGTAGCAATGTTCCTCAGCTCTGAAGTACACAACCTGAGGACACGTCCGGAGATTATCTGGCCCTGCTGCCTTGCGTGTGTTCATTTTGCTCAGCGACTTATACTGTACATCTGTGTGGGGGTCAGTACGAGTACCTGGTCCTCCTCATCAGGTGCCACTTCAAATTTTTCCCAGGAGTCTGTGTTCTGAGCTTGTGCATAAAAGATGTTTAACTCATCCGCAAGAAAGAACTGTTCACTTCTCCACTACCTCTGCCTTTGTAGTCTGTGATATGTTCTATACCGTGAGACATACCAGTCAGTGCATGCGAGGCAGTCCCTCAGTCTCTGTTCAGATTCCTCTGACCACACACTGATGGTTGATGAACCACTGATGAACCCATCAACGCAATAAACTATTCATGCTGCAACATAACTTAATTTGAATTAGTCTGAATATGTGCTTTGTTTGATAAATGCAACCGATTATCATTTCCACTTAAAGGTGTAGAAGTGGTGTGATCTGATCGTCTCGGCTTTGCTTTGTAAGCTCCACGTATCTTGGTGTACACATGATCCAGTATGCTGTTCTCTGGTGGGGATATCAACGTGTTGATAAAATCTAGGGAGAACAGTCCGCATGTTGCAAGTGCAACGATTAAAGTCCTCTGCAATAATAAAAGCAGCTTCTGGGACTGTCATCTTTTGTGCCTTTAAAATATCACGAATCACACAGTGAGTGCTGTGCGTCTGCCTTCAGCGGAATGTAAACAGTGGCAAAAAAGATGGCACTGATTTCTCTTGGGAGATCAAAGAGCATTTACAAGGGCAATTTTAGCATTACCAGTACTATGTCGGGTGAACAGTGTTCACGCACGATGTTGACGTCCAAGCACCATAAGTTGTTCACATAAATGCAAACGCCGCCACCCCTGCTCTTACTGGATTCAAATGTCCAATCACTGCGATGTATGAAATTAGTTTATAGAGGAACAACTGAGTCTGGTATATCCTCTATTAGCCATGTTTCTATAAAAATTAAGGCACTTCCTGCAGTGCAATATTGTCCAAATAATGCTTCAGAAGGTGAAATAACACAGTCTGTTCCAACACTGCTTTTATACAGACAAAAGTTGGACACCTGTAGGAATTGTTTGCACCAACCTTTAAGACTTAATTTACTTCCATTGCTGCAGAACAGCTGTAAGTTGTTAACCCATTACTTGTTCCCTGAAAAAGGCATTTCTTTAGAACTTTTTTAGAATAATAATTTTTCAGTTTTTGGTAACCGAAACGTTTCTTTGTTTAAATTACTGGAAGTTTACCGCTTACCTTTGTACCATTGCAGGTTATTCACTGGACTTGAACTGCTTAAATTTAAATAACAACTGGAAAAATGGGGGTGGTCTTTTGAATATACACACTTAATAAAGATAGTATTTTAAAACTTTTGATTGAGCAGTCTTTAAATCACCAACTCCTTTTTTCCCTGAGACATATTCACATGTAGTAGCCAGTTTGTGTTCTTAGCAAATCTTATTTAACAACCTCAAACACATAGGCACGATATTTCAAGATATTTCTCAACCTCAACCTTCACTCTGATGTTAGTATCAGGCAATAAGTAAAATTGTTAATATTGTGAATAGCTAGTATTATGAAGGTTAGAAAACCTCTTGTATATTTTTTTCGGTACTCCTGTAGGTCATGGTGGCCTTATAGTGAACATTTAAGTGGGCTTTGAAGACATGAGTGTGTCAATGAATGTGAACTTTTCCCCACTATAAATATGATTAATTACATAGTAGCATATATGTTTAGCGAATCAATTTTATGCAATGAATTGGACAAAAAAGTCAAAGACAACAGAGTTCAATTGAGATGAGATCCTCTAAATATACAAAGTTATCCTGGTATACCAAGAGAGTTCAATTTGACACGAATAAACCTTTTCCTGCCTTTTGTTTCGCTAAGATGAGCTTTGACTACACGGCACTGCATGTATGAACCAAGAATAGCAAGAAAGTAAATTAGCATTGGTGATTTTGCTCCGTTACCTGCTTATACTTACACAGTAAACCTCCTCCAACAGCCTGTAACACTGTGAGGATGGGGAAAAAGTACAATGCAGCGTAGACACTCCTGAAGCGATCAGACTTCCCCAGACCACATGCAATCTTCTTCACCAGCAGAGGGCGTAGCATCATCATCAGCACCAGGCAAAACGCATAGTAGATCAACACCATTGTATAACTGGAAAGAAATGAACAATGTTTACCCTTTAAATAGAGATAACTTCAAATGCACCCTATATACACTGACTGGCAACTTTAATAACAATATTTAAAAAAAGATTCACATCTATGAGGCCAAACTTAGTATACTACACTGAGTCAAAAATTATTTACCATGTCAAAGATGTGTTATACTGCATCTCAAACACAGCACATACACATGTAAACATGCAAACCTGTCCCCTCCAAAAGAATTTTTTCATTTGTACCAATACATCTTGCGATGGTGGTATTTTGGGTTTTTCAACATCAGACACCCTCACCAAGGTGACCCAGTCGAGGTGATCAAGTCTCAGTTTGTGTCCAAGTAGCAATACTTCTCCCACAGATCACCTCTCCTGATCCACAGGCATCTAGAGGCAAATTCAGTTGCCTCAGTGACCATCCTGATGGTGCTTCACCTTGTGATGCTCAGTATACTGTAGGCCCAACAGAAGGACTGGCCAGTAAAGCCTCTGCACCCCACTTCAATGGGTTCACGCTTTGCTCATTGCTGGAGCACTGCTTCACCAGCATAATTTCCACTCATCTTCTCATTGACCTCTATGATGCCTCCCAAGGGATGGTGAGCTCCAAAAAGAGCTACTTGGAGGTTTTAGACAGCAGCACCCCGAAGTAAGCAATGTTACTTAGGGTTGTGCAATATGATGATCTTGGATTATGAATGATAAAAGCATCTGTCACACAGTCATGCTGGAAGCCAACTTCAAATCACACTCCGTTTTACTAACCTGTTCCACCCCATTGCTATCAAAGACATGCCCTAAAACATAGTATCACATACTTAAAAAAATGCATTACTGGATTGGATACCCATTAACTTGATTGGCATTCTTTTTATATCCCCTCTATATCCCCTACATGTTTCCCAAGGTTAACTTTCAGCTCCTAGGTTTGTGCAGTTACAAGCAGGCCAGTAGAGGCAGTCCTGGTAGCAGATGTTGGCTTCTTTGACAAACAGGACTTGATAATGGCACCAGTGGCAGCAACCCTCTTCCAGGTCTTAGCAGCTGAGGATGTTTGAGGGTCTCCCTCTTCCTTCTCCCGTCTTCACAGAGGAAGACATGCCTGAATCAACTGCCTGAATTAAGAACTCAATGCAATGGGACTCAACTTTACAAAGTTCAGACCACTGCTCCCATCTTGTCCAGACGCTTGCTGTCACATCTCAACCATCCTGCTGACTCACTCCTCCTGGACTGCTGTCATCACTTCCTCCTTCCTCCTCCAGCTGCCTCCTGTCCTTCCCTTGGGCCTTGTCATAGCATGTTGAGCTTCTGCCATGGCCAGCTGTTCCACAGGTCACCATCCCCACCAGCAATCCATGTATCAGTCGAGACTTCGGTCGACACAATCTCCACGGCCTCTGCCACCCTCCACTCCCTTCCTGACCTCACCTTGATGCTGGCCTGGAAGTCTTTAGGATCGCATGACTCCCAGTACTGCAGTGCCTCTCTTGTGCGGGTCACTATGAACTGAAGTTCAGTTCAGTCCATGTTGTTCTGACCACACAGGGCACTGCTCAGTACTGCTCAGGCTTTGAGACAATCCAAGCCACTTGTGCAGAAACCTGATAACCTTCTCAAAGCCCTCACTGGGAAGATCAGGACCTCATAGACAAGGAGGGGCAAAAGCATCCAAGAAAGGATGCCATCAGGCCTTTAACATGCGGAGCAGCTAACCAGGCTTCCAACTCCTGATTGGTGTGCCGGATGTATGCTGCAGCCCTCAGGCTGCACCGATCCCATCCATCACAGAAAAAACAGTGAAGAGCCTGGGCTGAGTACTGTCAAGAGCAAAGCGGAACTTGTCAACGGTCTTCTCTCTCTATAGCACCAGGAATCTAGATTTTGCCAACTTCGTGAAAAGAGTCTGGTCTGGAGTTGATCCCTTACATGCTTAGAGCATGTTGGTTAGTTGTTCTAAATCTTTTGCAATGCATGCCAAATCCCTTCAACACAATTTACAGTGGTGTGAAAGTATGAAGTTTGCCCCCTTCCTGATTTCTTATTTTTTTTGCATGTTTGTCACACTTAAATGTTTCAGATCATCAAACAAATTTAAATATTAGTCAAAGACAACACAAGTAAACACAAAATGTAGTTTTTAAATGAAGATTTTTATTATTAAAGGAAAAAAATCCAAACCTAATAACTGGTTGGGCCACCCTTAGCAGCAACAACAAGCGTTTGCGATAACTTGCAATGAAGAAGAACAGAAGAAGAACGATTTATTGATCACACATTTACCACACACATGCGGAGGGTGACACACACACACACACACACACACACACATGCAGTAGTGGCGAACGATGAGATATAGTCTCTGCTTTTTATCCCATCCTGGCCATCCTTCCTCCAGGGGCAGCCAGGAGCAGTGGGCAGCCCTCACTTTGTCGGCGCCCGGGGACCAATTCCAGGTGGTCGGTCCATGCCGTGGTCAGGGACAGGACAGGAAGTGTTCTGCACGTTTTTAGTCTGGGTCTTTATGTTGGAGGAGACCCATGCGAACACGGGGAGAACGTGCAAACTCCACACAGAAAGGCCCCTGATCGGGCGATAACCCACCGGAGCACGGTGCCAACAGTGCCCCAGGCGGGAAGTAGTAGTAGTAGTAGTAGTAGTAGTATTAGTAGTGGAAGAAAGAGAAGAAAGTTCAGCTCTGAATCAG
>OMKR01038380.1:0-13823 GCA_900302355.1 Cyttopsis rosea | reverse complement strand
CCCCCCCCCCTCGTCCAATGAGGTGGACGCGAGCGGGGGCCCAGTGTTTTCTCTGGCTTACGATTGGCCGCCGGGACGGGCGCGCTCCGCGGTTGGCCGCGCGCGCTCCGCGAGGCATTATTCATGAGCCCGCGCGCTGCGGCCAATCGGCACGTTACTACGCGGATGCGAGCCCCGCCCACCGACAGGCCAGCCCCTGCGTTTCTGACCGCGCGAACCCGTAGCAGGCGTTCAGTGTATATAAACGACCGCTGCGCTCTCTGGCATTCAGAAGCGCTCAGAGCGCGCCGCAGAGTAGACCTAAAAAGGGAAGGGGATAGCTTCTAGCCACAATAGTTAGGAATAAATCGTAAATAATTACGTTCCTAGGGCAACAAACGAGGGATATCGCTTTCGGAGACATTCCGGTCACCGTTGGCGGGCCTGGCCGTGCTGCTGGTGGCAAATTAGAGCTGCTCCTTCTCACAAAGCGGCGTGCCGAGGGAGGACGCGTCTCCTTCAATAGGCAGGATGCACGGACCGCCCTCCGGCGACAGCGCATGCCCACTGCGCCTCATCAGGAGAGTGCAGTTCGGCATCATCAGCCCAGATGAGCTTGTAGGTTTTCCTCTGGGGGCACTGGGGGATTCGTTGGTTCTCTGATCGTTCACACATTAACCTTCGTAGCTCCTCACTAGCCGCGCCGTGTCGCGTTTGTATTAAAGACGCGGTGCTGTGTACAAAGGGAACGCTTGCCGTTAGCCTAGCCTAGCTAGCTACCCGTTTGTCAGTGTGGCGGAGCTCGAGCTAACTTGCGTAAGAAGGCTGCAGGAAGTTTGGTCACTTTTTTTTCCTTTTTTTTATATAAATAATTTTAAAACACGGTCACGACGCGAACCCAGGCCATCTCATGAATTAAATCCCCTTTGTCATGTTTGTGTTTATAACATTAAAAAGTGCGCAGTGCTCAGGGAGTTAGGCAGCACACGTGTCAACGGCTACTTCACACAACTAACTGCTTCTAGCGTCGGGAGGGTCTTTTGTTGTTGTTTTTTTTTTTTTTTATAAACCGGTTCTCTCTGCATTGTTTTCCTTGATATGCAATGAATACAAATAAAGCGAATTCGAATGAAGTAGTGCGATGCATGTTTTTATTTAAAAACAAAGCTGAGATTTATAGCGGTTTTATTATAAGTAATTATGATTGTCAATAATAAAAAAAATAACTAATTGGCCACGTTTGTCTAGGTTGTATTTCAGTTTGTCATTCGAGTTGATCCTTATGAGCACACATTATTATTATTTTTTAGTTGGAAACGAAAGCGTTGATGTATATGGATTATTGATTATTGGGAGTTTTTATAGCATTTCATTCATATTCAAACTGACTGTCTCTTCAGAAACGGATGTCAGTCACTGAAGGGGGCATCAAATACCCCGAGACCACAGAAGGCGGGCGGCCGAAGCTCGGCGGCCTCATGGACCCGAGACAAGGGGTCATAGAGCGATCCGGCAGATGTCAGACATGTGCAGGTACATCAAGTGTTTAATGCGTACACAAAAACACCGGCGGCGTGGTTTTTTTTTTGTTTGTTTTTGTTGTGATTCATAAACCTTTCTTCTTCCTCCAGGCAACATGACAGAATGTCCCGGCCACTTTGGACACATAGAGCTGTCCAAGCCAGTATTCCACGTTGGTTTCATGACCAAGATCATGAAGGTCCTCCGATGCGTCTGCTTCTTCTGCTCCAAACTATTAGTGGATTCGGTTCGTACCCTCGTCATTTCGACTTTGTCAAACGAGCGGAAAACCGCCCCCCCCTGACCCCGAAGACCTCGCTTGAGTGAAGTCCTTTCCAATCGAATGTTTACGGTGTTGCCCCTCTTGTTTTCTTTCTTTTATCGGTAGAACAATCCGAAGATCAAAGACATCCTGTGCAAATCTAAAGGCCAGCCCAGAAAGCGCCTGACGCACGTGTACGAGCTGTGCAAAGGCAAAAATATCTGTGAGGGCGGGGAAGAGATGGACAACAAGTTTGGCGTGGAACAGCAGGAGGCGGAAGAGGATATTTCCAAGGAAAAGGTATGACCGGTCATGGGGTTTGATTGATGGTGCTTAATATCCACACCGCTGCCGCGTTCACTTATTCTGCGTCTCTTGCTTAGGGACACGGTGGCTGCGGACGCTACCAGCCCAGCATTCGGCGCTCGGGCCTGGAGCTCTACGCTGAGTGGAAGCACGTCAACGAGGACTCTCAGGAGAAGAAGATTCTGCTGAGCCCCGAGCGCCTGCACGAGATCTTTAAGCGCATTTCAGACGAGGAGGACGTCATCCTGGGTATGGACCCCAAGTTTGCCCGGCCAGAGTGGATGATAGTCACCGTGTTGCCTGTCCCCCCTTTGGCCGTCAGGCCGGCGGTGGTCATGCAGGGCTCCGCTCGCAACCAGGTACGCAGATGGTCCTTCCAGGCACAACTTTGTCCTTCTTGGGTTTTTAAGGCGGGGTGCGTCCTGTACAGCCGCAGTACCGCCCTCTTAACTTTCTGCATACCCCATTCTGTGTGTCCTCATCTTCTGCATAGAACATTTCTTCAAATTGTTTTTATTAATAAAAAAATTCCTCACATTGTTTTTTTCTCTTAAAATTTGGTTTGTGACATCACAACGAAATGACATGATGATGACCCCTCCGGTTCCCGTGGCTACCAGTGGGTGGGGCCTAAGTGGGAATTCCCCTTATATATACATGTGTTTCCATGGCGACTGGGTTAATGCGACTGATTCTCTGGAGCTAGGAGACAGTCTCGTCTGACAATAAATTTGTACTATATATTATCAGATTATATAATTATTAAATCAGATTATATATTAA
Source organism: Cyttopsis rosea (assembly GCA_900302355.1). Taxonomy (NCBI): domain Eukaryota; kingdom Metazoa; phylum Chordata; class Actinopteri; order Zeiformes; family Parazenidae; genus Cyttopsis; species Cyttopsis rosea. The sequence goes on along the minus strand of OMKR01038380.1, from coordinate 10,972 downwards.
TCAGTTTATCAGATTCTGTTATATTATCAGATTTAAATTATATTTATTTCTAATATTAATCAGATTATATTTCCAATATATTATCAGATCATATTTCAAATTATTATATAATGAGACCATTACAGATCAAATGATCAATCATTAAATTCTAAATATTTCTGTTGATATACATTTATGTTGCATTGCCAACTGGCCAACCCTCTACTCGGGAGGGTTGGTCAGTGGAGGAGCTGCCGTCTAAACGCTCGGCTTTATATGGGGGGAGTTGTGATGCCCCCTTTCCGTTTATCCTGGGAATTCCCCTTGATATGTTTACATGCGTTTCCATGACGACTGGATTTCTCTACCACACTATTATATTCTCATCGACCAATATTTTGACCTCTGGGGTCAAATTTTGGCTCCAAACTGGATTATTTTCAAAACTAGTGACTGAAACTTTACACAAAGTAATGGCACACCTGGTTAGATGGAGGCGTCTATATGGCTCAAACTGGGGGAGTAGCATGGGGAAATTTGGCTGGTGTGTGGCCCCCCTCAGCCTGTTACTGTCTGCCGGCCCATGCCCCTGTGTGTTACTATAAATAACATCCCCCGGTCATAAACCACGTGCTTCATATTTTCCTCAAGCGCTCTGATTAGGCAGCCGTAAATGGGACTTTTCGTAGGTGGACTTTCAAAAGGACTTTTCTCTTAGGTGAAATTTCCTAATTTCTCCTATATTGATCAAAAGCAACTGTCTTCTGTTGCCTAGGATGACTTGACGCACAAACTGGCCGACATCGTCAAGATCAACAACCAGCTACGGAGGAACGAGCAGAGCGGAGCTGCAGCTCACGTTATTGCTGAGGACGTCAAGCTGCTGCAGTTCCATGTCGCTACCATGGTGGATAATGAACTGCCAGGCCTGCCCAGGGTACGATGCTGCCCTGTTCTGGAATGTGCTAATGCACCATACTGCTAGATCACATGGCTGTTTTTTTTTTCTTCTTACATTGTTAATATGAAAGTGTCAACGCAAATCAACCCCCTCCCCCCGCCCTTTTTCAGGCAATGCAAAAATCTGGCCGCCCACTAAAATCCCTCAAGCAGCGTCTAAAGGGGAAGGAGGGGCGAGTCCGAGGCAACCTGATGGGCAAGCGTGTGGACTTCTCTGCCCGAACTGTCATCACCCCTGACCCCAACCTGCAGATTGACCAAGTGGGGGTCCCGCGGTCCATCGCAGCAAACATGACCTTCCCTGAAATCGTCACACCCTTCAACATTGACAGGTATGGCACACAATTGTCTCTCAAGTCAGTCAAGTTGCCTTTGGCGATATTTTCTTTACGTATTCTATGCAAAAATATTTTTCTAGTATTCTAAAAACATGTGCCAATGTTTCCAACTACCCTTTCCAGGTTGCAAGAGCTGGTACGAAGAGGCAACAGCCAGTACCCTGGCGCCAAATATATCATTCGTGACAACGGCGACAGAATTGACCTGCGGTTCCACCCGAAACCAAGTGACCTTCATCTTCAGATCGGCTACAAGGTAAGGTCAAGTGGAATGTAAGCATTAGAGGCTGTGGCTAGAAATGCATTTTCTCTGTAATGTCCCTTGGATTAACGGATGCGGCATTCCTCCTCATAGGTGGAGAGACACATGTGCGATGGAGACATCATCATTTTCAACAGACAGCCTACACTACATAAAATGTCCATGATGGGGCACAGAGTGCGGATTCTTCCCTGGTCCACCTTCCGACTGAACCTCAGGTGCCAAACTCAGACCAGTCTCACTTTGGCAGTGGATAATAAAAATAAATAAATAAATTGACTTCATCACAATGTCCGACTGCATCCTCCAAATTTGTAGAAGCTGCATAACTAACATCCATGCCTTCTGTCTCCCTCTAGTGTGACCACACCCTACAACGCTGACTTTGACGGGGATGAGATGAACCTCCACCTGCCTCAGTCCCTTGAGACCAGAGCGGAGATCCAGGAGCTGGCCATGGTGCCACGTATGATCGTCACGCCTCAGTCCAACAGGCCCGTCATGGGAATTGTGCAGGACACCCTGACGGCCGTGCGCAAATTCACCAAAAGGGACGTTTTCTTAGAGAGGGTAAGGAGGACTGCAACATCTCCCCTTGTTGGTGCTTTCTAGGCAAAGCTCACAAACATTTGGACGCGAGGGTTCATCTCTCAGCACATACATTTATCTTTGAGTTGAGCGCTCTGACCCTGTCCTCCCCACCACAGGGCGAGGTGATGAACCTTCTCATGTTCCTCTCCACGTGGGATGGAAAAGTGCCCCAGCCTGCTATCCTCAAGCCACGCCCCCTGTGGACGGGCAAGCAGATCTTCAGCCTGATCATTCCCGGACACATCAACGTGATCCGAACGCACAGCACCCACCCCGACGAGGAGGACAGCGGCCCATACAAACACATCTCTCCCGGAGACACAAAGGTTTCAAACTCAAAATGTCACAGCGATGTCACAATAACCTGCCTTGTGTTTAGATTAAGCATTAACCGTATATAGACATACTAGGAAGTACATTAAGAGGAAGAGGAAGTTGTGTACTCTTTTTGCCCTCTTGGGGCCATCTGCCTTTACTGTAGCATATTATTATTTTTAACTAAATACTGATCTAGTTATGTTCAATCCTTTTTGTTTCCAGGTTATCGTGGAGAATGGAGAGTTGATCATGGGCATCCTGTGTAAAAAATCTCTTGGGACGTCGGCAGGATCTCTTGTCCATATCTCCTACTTGGAGATGGGCCACGACATCACCAGACTCTTCTACTCCAACATTCAGACTGTGGTCAACAACTGGCTGCTCATTGAGGGTGAGGAACAAATGGAATTAAACACAATGATTATCTAAGGGATGTACTACTAGGGCTGTCTTATCATTTCTGGATCCCTCCATAGGATAATTGTGGATATATTATTAGCTTAGCATTAACATAGAATCATTACCATCCTATAATATTAATTAAATTAAAAAGAAAGACTAAATGACCTAAATATGATGCTTGATATAAAATAGTGCAACTTCAGTCCTTGGTTGTAGTCAAGATATCCCTAGCTCAATTGTAATTGTTAATCTCAATTGTAGGATAATTCTTGTAAATTAAGGATTTACATTATTTTGGAATATAAGTGCTTACCTTCATCTTTCTCTCAAATCTAGGCCACTCCATCGGTATCGGTGACTCCATCGCTGATGCAAAGACGTACCTTGACATCCAGAATACGATCAAGAAAGCCAAACAGGATGTGATAGAAGTAAGAACATTTCCATTATCAACAAATGGGCTTTTCAAAGCTTGCAGGATCACATGTCCAGTTTTACTGAGAATAAAATAAAAAAGGTAATTGCACCAAGCTTGATTCTAACCCCTCACTGTGCGACCCCACAGGTCATTGAGAAAGCCCACAACAATGAGCTGGAGCCCACCCCAGGTAACACGCTGAGACAGACCTTTGAGAACCAGGTCAACCGCATCCTCAATGACGCCCGTGACAAGACAGGATCCTCCGCTCAGAAGTCCCTGTCGGAGTACAACAACTTCAAGTCCATGGTGGTGGCCGGTTCCAAGGGCTCCAAGATTAACATCTCACAGGTACGAATACCTCTGCTGGCATTGGTGTTTACTGTATTCCCTTAATTGTAGTTGATGTAGGAATTCCATAGTTGGACGTGTAGTGAACTAACAGAGCTCATTTTATACTGCAGCTAAGTAACTCTTCTTGGTGAGTGGATTAGACAGGATCTAGAGTGGACTTTCCCTTCCTGGAAATGAATGCATCTTGGATAACATTCAAATGTTGCCACCCACCCTCCTCCTGCAGGTTATTGCTGTGGTGGGACAGCAGAACGTTGAGGGCAAACGTATCCCCTTTGGCTTCAAGCACCGGACGCTGCCCCACTTCATCAAGGATGACTACGGCCCTGAGAGCAGAGGCTTTGTGGAGAACTCCTATCTGGCTGGCCTGACGCCCACAGAGTTCTTCTTCCACGCCATGGGAGGCAGAGAGGGACTGATCGATACGGCCGTCAAAACGGCCGAGACTGGTGAGTCAGAGCAGCTGGACTTAAAAATGGGGGATGGGAAAGCAGAGCGAGTATGGGCGTGAACCAAACAAAAAGCAGGAAACCTTATTTCTGAGCCGTTTCGTGAACCTCAGGTTACATCCAGCGACGTCTGATCAAGTCCATGGAGTCGGTCATGGTGAAGTATGACGCCACGGTGCGAAACTCCATCAACCAGGTGGTGCAGCTGCGCTACGGGGAGGACGGCCTGGCCGGGGAGGCCGTGGAGTTCCAGAACATGGCCACACTGAAGCCCTCAAACAAGGCCTTCGAAAAGAAGTAAGTCACACGAGTGCATGACTGGGCCATATGTGGCTGTGCTTATGAACTACATTTGGATTACGAAAACTTTCAAAACTGGAAAAAACGAAAATTAATAAGTTATTTATTTTTACTACTACAAATAAAGTCATGTCACTTCCTATGATACGCATATCTGCATATATGTATGATACCAAAGTTTGATAGTGTGCTTTTGCTTGGGTTCCACTAATTTAAGAGTACTAAAAAATGTTGTGGGATGACTAATTCACCAGGTCACATGGACTGGTCTTGAACTTGGTCTCGTAGCAAAAATCCCACAGCCACAGCGGCTTAACTCAGATTTATCTCCTCATTTAATCTGTCCAGGTTTAGGTTTGACTGCACCAACGAGCGGGCGCTGAGGCGCACATTGCAGGAGGATGTGGTGAAAGACGTGATGACGAATGCCCATGTCCAGAGCGCCCTGGAGAGGGAGTTCGACAAGATGAGGGAGGACAGGGAGACTCTCCGGACCATCTTCCCCACTGGAGACAGCAAGGTGTGAAGTGGAGAGAAGATGACCATCAAAACACGTCTATTGTACATTGTCAGGGTGTTTAATAGTCTTAAATATACTACCATACAAATGGTAATTTAACAGTCTTAAATTTAAATTAATGAGGTCTTGATTTGAACTGGGTTTTTTTTAATTTACTTGTCTGAAGATCTGTGGAAAAAAATAAGTCACGGTTAGATTTATTCCAGTACATAAGCACTTACCTTGCTAGCTGACATAAAGGAAACTGTTAAAATAACAGCTCATAGTATCAAAGCAAATATATAGTACTTACCTTAATAGTTGCCTACAATAGAAGTATTCAATTTAACTCTGTAATTCTTGACACCCAGATTCCCTATTTCCTCTATTGGTCTCACAAATCAGAACTAAACTGGCCATGAGCTGATGGACCATGAGCGGCATTGTGGCGTAACACTTCTGTTCCTTGTCTTTAGGTGGTGTTGCCATGCAACCTGGCCAGAATGATCTGGAACGCCCAGAAGATCTTCAGAATTAATCCTCGGACCCCCACAGACCTCAATCCACTTCGAGTGGTCGAGGGTATGACAATGTTGATGCTCTCCTATACGGCACTGTTTTTACGGCACCTTTTCTTTCTTCTCTCCATCATATCATTTGTCTTGGGTTTTTGCGAGTCATGTGGACATTTGACTAGATTTAGGATTACAGCTCTGGACGTGGTGGCCTCGACTCAAGTGCTGCTTATACCTATATAAAGCCTCCTGGCCTGTCCACACTGGGTTTATAAAGAGGAGACCACAGGCAGCTTAGGCAAGAAGGGAAGACGCACAAACCAAACGTCCTGTGACTGGCAGCCATAAGAACGTCCACAGAAGTGGAACTCTTTCCTCGGGCTTCACGAGATTACATAAAAACAACTTGCAACAATACAATAAATGAACACCATTAACAATATCACAGGTCATTGAGAAATGAGATGGATTGCAGTTAAAGAGGTTATAGCAGTCGGTACAAAAGGCTCAAAGAGCTCTGTAACGCTTCCCTGAGGGAAGCATATCGGATTCATTATGAAGTGGGTGTGAGGTAGGGCTTCTGAATATATCGTTATTGATTTTGTGATCTGACTAAATATTGTCTGGGATGATTGTTTCTTGTGTACCAAACATTTAATGGCTGATTCCCACAAGTTGCTCATTCCTGGTCTTGTCTTGCTGCTCCCAGGCCTCCAGGATCTCAGTAAGAAGCTGGTGATTGTGAACGGCGAGGACCCGCTGAGCAAGCAGGCCCAGCAGAATGCCACGCTGCTCTTCAACATCCACCTGCGCTCCACGCTCTGCTCCAAGCGCATGACGGAGGAGTTCCGCCTGTCCACCGAGGCCTACGACTGGCTGCTTGGAGAGATCGAGACCCGGTTCAACCAGTCGATTGTAAGTTCAGTCAAATCGGAATCACGAAATGCCTTGATTTGTATTGCATTTGGTTTTGAAAAGTCTTATTTCTAGTCAACATACAACCATATTCTTCGGCAATGGAAGCCAAAATGCAAAAAGAAAATTGCATCTGACAATTAATAATTACTCTGGATATAGATGTATCAAATTAGGTCTCACATTTAACTTGAAGGTCTCTGCAGACATGCTGGATTAGGACTGGGCAACGTTGACAAAATTATATATCACTATATTTTTGGACAAATGTATCAATATCGATAAGTTGATGTTTTGGTGCTTTCATGAGATTTTTACACACAATAAATATTTTATAAACAAGAGTAATGTGGATATTATGATAGAGGTGTTAATTAAAATAAAAAGCTATGAAGTTCAGAAATAAAAATGCAAGTCTGCAACATTTGACTATATTATGAAAACCAAAATCCCAGGTTCACATCTCATGTCACAAAATCTAGTTTATAACGATATATGCCACATGGATCTATCTATACACTACTATGAATAAAACGTGTAAACGCGCACTTCTCACTCCTGCCTGCTCCACCCTCAGACTCACCCGGGTGAGATGGTCGGGGCTCTGGCCGCCCAGTCACTAGGAGAGCCTGCCACCCAGATGACTCTGAACACTTTCCACTACGCCGGTGTGTCGGCCAAGAACGTCACGCTGGGCGTGCCCCGTCTCAAGGAGCTGATCAACATCTCCAAGAGGCCCAAGACGCCGTCGCTCACGGTCTTCCTGCTGGGGCAGGCCGCACGTGACGCCGAGCGGGCCAAGGACATCCTGTGTCGACTGGAGCACACCACCCTGCGCAAGGTAAGGATGAGGAGAAGTACCTCTATGTTGAGGTCAGGGAAAGTGAAAAGGTGTAGAACCCAAAGTACTGAAGATAAAACCTAAAAGATAATTGAGAATTGCTCTGTTCAGTAATTCGAGACTGACACTCCTGGTCAGTACCATTAATCGACCACCTGTTTTTTGTTTTGTTTTTTTTCTTTCTTTCTTTCAAGGTGACTGCCAACACGGCCATCTACTATGATCCCAACCCCCAGAACACGGTGGTGGCTGAGGACCAGGAGTGGGTCAACGTCTACTATGAGATGCCCGACTTCGATGTGACTCGCATCTCCCCCTGGCTGCTGCGCATCGAGCTCGACCGCAAACACATGACCGACCGCAAGCTGACCATGGAGCAGATCGCCGAGAAGATCAATGCGGGTGAGTTGCTCACACGTCAGGCAGTGGAATAAAAAAAATAATAATTTAAATGCGTAACTAATTAATTACACATTTTCTTGTGGAATCTCACCTGCAATGTTCTGTTTGCCAGGTTTCGGAGATGACCTGAACTGTATCTTCAATGACGACAACGCTGAGAAGCTGGTTTTGCGAATCAGGATTATGAACAGCGACGATAACAAGTTCCAGGAGGTGAAGAAGAGTCTTTCCTATTCCCCAATATTCAGACCTCATCACAGTACTTTGGGGTAGCTCCCCTCCGTGTTCCAATGCTGATGGCGATTGTTGTTTGTCCAGGATGAAGAGGTGGTGGACAAGATGGACGACGATGTCTTCCTGAGGTGTATAGAGTCCAACATGCTGACAGACATGACGTTACAGGGCATCGAGCAGATCAGCAAGGTGAGACTCAATAACAGCAGTAAGAAGTCTACAGGAGTTTGAAACAATTAATACAAATTCAACCAATCTCTGCATTACATGCAAAAGTAGACTTATTACTGGAATGCAAGCAAAAGCACAGTATAAATTTTTTTTTTGCTTTGTTTAGAAAATGAAACCAAAGGAGTATTTAATATTTCCAGTTTCTACATATGTCAAATATATGCAGAACAGAAATTATCGCATTATCGCAAATTTGTCCAATTCCGCAATTTCACTGCATACAAAACACATAAAGGTCGCAAGAATCACAAACTAAACACTAAAATCGCATAGGGACTGAATAGGTGTGAACAATCCCTGCCTGTGCCGTTGCTGATCTCAAACGAATATATAAGCAACAAAGTTAAGTCAGTGTTGAGTTACACCCTTGTGCGTTGGCTCTAGGTCTACATGCACTTGCCCCAAACGGACAACAAGAAGAAGATCATCATCACAGAGGAGGGAGAGTTCAAGGCCCTGCAGGAGTGGATCCTGGAGACGGACGGAGTCGGCCTCATGAGGGTTCTCAGCGAGAAGGATGTAGACCCAGTCCGAACCACCTCTAACGACATCGTGGAGATCTTTACGGTACACGACTATTGGCTTTCGGCCCCGTAACCAAAATAAAAATGCAACATACGGCTCAATGGCGTCTCCCCATCTCACACCACCTGCTTCTGGTCCCTCAGGTGCTGGGTATCGAGGCTGTGCGTAAGGCTCTTGAGCGTGAGTTGTACCACGTCATCTCCTTTGACGGCTCCTACGTCAACTACCGCCACCTGGCGCTGCTCTGCGACACCATGACGTGCCGCGGTCACCTGATGGCCATCACGCGTCATGGCATCAACCGTCAAGACACAGGGCCGCTCATGAAGTGCTCCTTCGAAGAGACGGTAAGAAGAACTTCAGTAGGAGGCTGTTGCGTTGGCTCCTTATCCCAAGTCCTCCTTCTATTTTCCTCAGAATTGAATTGCATGAATATAAATCGGGTCTAAATATGCTCTTTTTGCGTCCCTCCTGTTTTTGCCACCTCTTCCAGGTGGACGTACTGATGGAGGCGTCGTCCCACGGTGAAAATGACCCCATGAAGGGAGTGTCTGAGAACATCATGCTGGGCCAGTTGGCCCCGGCCGGGACGGGCTGCTTCGACTTGCTGCTGGATGCAGAGAAGTGTAAATACGGCATGGAGATCCCGACCAACATACGCGGGATCAGCGTGGCTGGACGTGAGTTGGGAAGAAAATGATCCACGTGTTGACACACAGTGATTCTGTGATAAAGAGCAGTGCGATGACGCCTCTGCATCTTTTTTTATTTCAGCCACTGGAATGTTCTTTGGCTCAGCACCCAGCCCCATGAGCGGCATGTCTCCGGCCATGACCCCGTGGAACACGGGCGCGACCCCGGCCTACGGCGCGTGGTCCCCCAGCATGGGTGAGTACAGCTCCCTGCCCTCCCCATCCCTCATCTGCTGTTGCCTTTCACTCGCTGACTCTTGACCTTTAACCTTCAGGAAGTGGCATGACCCCCGGAGCTGCGGGCTTCTCGCCCAGCGCTGCATCCGACGCAACTGGGTTCTCCCCAGCCTACTCACCCGCCTGGTCCCCCACCCCGGGATCCCCAGGGTCTCCAGGCCCGGCCAGCCCCTACATCCCCTCCCCAGGTTAGTGCCGGAATATTGGTCATGACCATCATAACGACTTTACACAAAATCAAATATCACAAATGTTTTTGATGAATACCTCAATACCAATAGACTGACGATGTGCTTTGATGCGATACTTGCACAGACAAATTTGAGAAACGGTCATTAGTAATGTGGATATTATAACCAAGCCAGTAGAGGTATTGACTAGAACAGTATGAAGTTCAGAAAATTGCATTTCTTTACTGTGATGCTGCCTTAAAGACAACATTTAGCTATATCACAAAATTTCAATAGCCAAAACCCCAGACGATCTAGTCTCGCGATATCGATATATTATATATTATATATTCACATTTAAAGTGGAAACGGACAACTTTTCACGTATTTATCAATATCTTATCTATCTGTGACGATATTTATTTATTTATTTATTTATTTATTTATTTATTTATTTATTTATTTATTTATGTGTCTGTTTGTTTATTTATTTATTTATTTATTTATTTATTTATTTATTTATTTATTTATTATTTGATGACGGGCTCTGGGTGATCTTTTTTTTCTTTTTCTTTTTCTTTTTTTCCCCCCTGCCTGTGTGAAGTGACTCTTGCGGGGGGACTGGCTGGAAGTTGCTGTGCTGTGGGAGTGGGCGGTCTCACTTCTTCTGACTCCGCTGGAACCTTTTCTCTCCTCCTGAGCGCAGTCCGACTCCGAGGTGACGGCGGCGTGCGGTGGATCTACCCCGACACCAGCTCCCAGCTCCCAGCATGATGTGAAATGAAGAAACCAGGCCAAGTCACCTCGAGATCCGCTATTTGATTAAAAGAAAAAAGAAAAAAGAAAAAAAAAACAGGGGGACTTTGGTGTTGGGTAAGTGTGATTATTCTTACAGGTAATTGTCTTGGAGCTGCCTCTGTCTCTATGGATGTGTCATTAGTTTGGAAACTTTGTAGAACACAGGCCAATGCATATTTTAGATACCAACTTAACGTAGTAAAAGAACGTTTATTGATGCTAATTTCAATATACATATACATGCCTTTAACTCGACAGATTTCAGATGGATTCTATACTGTGAGCAATGCACTGCCCTATAAAAGTATGTACCTCCATTCATCAGCTCTGGCAGGGGAAGGAGTTTCAGTCTGATAAGTAGTGTTTGCTCTGTCCCAGGGAGAAACACTTTCTGCTGGTTGAACTTTGATCAGCTGCGGGATTTTGTGGACAGATCCCTATCCCCTGTGTGGGGCCACATTGCAGGACCAGCTGTGGGAGAAGTTTCAGAAGAAGTTGAAGTTGGGCGACCGGAATATTGGCCATTTCCTTTGTGCTTGCAA
>OMKR01038367.1:0-14080 GCA_900302355.1 Cyttopsis rosea | reverse complement strand
CTTCTTCCCAGTCCAAGAATTTATTTACCGGACAAATTCAAACCTCATCGGTCACGTTTTAATAATAGTCTGTTACAAACGCAAATATAATGTACACCTGTAGGCCATCAGGCTTCTTAACCTGCAACATCTCTAGTCTCCTATGTTAATTAATGCACATCACCACAACTAAATGTACATATCTACCGGCACTCCTTCACTTTATATTTATATTCATAATGTGCAATAGTCTTGAGTACTTTTCTAGTTATTGTCATGTTCATATATGTTACCCCTGCCCTTTACTTCGACCTCGTGCCCTTATATGTGACCTCTACTTGTACGTTGTACTTACAGTCTTTGTTGTACTTAAGTCCTATCTGTTTGTGCTACTACGTAGTTGTTGCTTGCCCTGCCACAAGAATTTCATTGTCCAGAATGACCTTGTGTTGTACTGTACATTTGACAATAAAACACTTTGAACTTTGAACTTGAACTAAATGTTAATGAACCAAGTCACTGAATGAGGAAGTGACATCATAACTGAAGACCCGCCTTGATGAGAGGACTGACAGATTGCATGTTCAACTTAAAGGTGCAGTGTGTAGAATGTAATGGTGTTGTATTGATGAGTGATATGATGTAATTTTTACTTTTTGTTCTATTTTATGTTTTTTCAGGCTTTTTTTTTAAAACACTACTTGTGTATGTAAATGTACTTTTTAAACTGATTCTGATTCTGAATCTGAAGATAAAATGCTGTGAGAGTAAACCTGACCAAGCAACTCCATGCAAACCTGTAAACCACCTTGTATGTACAGTACCATGCGTCTTAATGTGGCCAATGGAGTTTTAGGCTCTAATAGCTGCTGCGGCTGGAAGTCCAGATTCAACATAATGTCACCATATTCATTCATTCCATCAGTAAGAGTTTTCTGTGTCTTTTTGTGCATATTTCAAATGCACAAGTTCCCTCGTGGTGGCAGTGGCTGCTTTCTATTAGAGACAGACAGTATTTGTCCGAAATTAGGGAAACCATGGGTAGAAGTAATTCGATAGGCCATCTGTCTGCTCACCATGAAAATCTGCAGTTGGTTTGACAGAAACAGTCAGTCTTTTTGATTTAACAATTGATAATGTTTGAACTGACAGTTCATGTATTTTAAATATATTGAAGACAAGCTTTGAAAAACAAATACAGTCCAAATGTGATGAAGGTCCTTGGAAGGCCACGCAGCGAGAAGACAAAATGTCCAAATCACTCAAAGTCACACAGGGCCATCATGGTGGAGGCAATTTCAAATTGAAATTCTTAAAAACATGCACATGTGACGAATTTGTAATAATAGAACTGGGCTGCGGAAAGGCAAAAATAGTAATTAATATTCAAGTTCTGTTGGATAAACTTGAACTTGATAAGATGCCAAACCTAAAATGCCTAGATGAGCAAAATATCGAGGATGCATCGCTTGGTGACTCCATCGATCCAGGTCAAAGCTACGATGACAGGAATCACAACCAAACTAGTTCCTCCAGAGAATAAACACAAAGGCAGCGTACCTTCCAAAAACACCAATCGGTAACGATATCGATTCGATAAACATACCAATAACTGTTAAAGGTGCAGTGTGTAGAATTAGTGGCATTTTGCGGAACGGACTTGGCAGAAATGGAATATAATATTCCTAAGTATGTATTAATTAGTGTAGAATCCCATGAAAATAAGAATCGTTGTGTTTTCGTTTCCTTAGAATGAGCCGTTTATATCTACATGGGGGCTGGAGCCCCTTCCACGGAGGCCGCCATGTTGCACCGCAATGTTTCTACAGTAGCCCAGAACGGACAAACCAAACACTGGCTTTAGAGAGGGACTTTTGCATTTTTCGCGGCCACCGTAGATTCTCCTCCACAGAGGGGACCATGGACGCTGCCATGTTGCACCACCACGGACACGGAGGGGAATTCAGTTGGTCGCAATCTGCAACCTCACTGCTAGTGCTCGCTAAATTCTACACACTGCACCTTTAAGTACATGTATCAGTATTTGAGTATTTGAGTGTTTGAGTCACAGCCCAAGGCTTTAGGAAAAAAACAGGCTTTAGGAACAAACAGTTTAGTTGTTTTGTTACTTAACTAGTTCAAAATTCAATTAAATTGTATTTGACATTCAGTGGATTAACATTTTACATTATTTTACATTTACAAAAGATCTCAACCTGGAGGGATGTTGATCATTAATAATCATTGAGCTTTTAAAACAAACAAAGTTTACTTTAACTGAAAACTATCTTAATAACATGTTCAACATGTAGTTCATCGAATGCCTTTAATGACACATGATATTATCCATATATTTATGTGAAATTAGGAATAATTCCTGCATCGACATGGAAGCATTTGACTGTGCGCCATACTTTACTAATTAGAAATAGTGCATTTTTAATCCTTTGAAAATGTTTTCCCTTTCTGATGATCTCCGCCACATGTCCAAATGCTTAAAAATCAGATCAATTACCAAGTCACATTTACTCAAGTTGCATTTTTTCAGCATTTCATGCACAAACCCAAATTAAATTCAAAGCAAAGCATCTGTCTATTATGAGGATTCATGGAAAAATATGATCTATCATCTATGCATGAGTGTGTATGGAGTCAAAAAGGTGTGCACGGGGGTTGTTTAACTATGTCTTGTGTGTGTGTGTACTGTATGTGTATGTTAAACTTTGTATATGTATATACATATGTGTGCGTGAGAGAGAGAGAGAGGTAAAGAGAGGGAGGGTAAAAGTGAGAGTGCGTGCATTTTGTATGTCTGTGAGTTTGTAATTAAAACAAGTGATTTTTTTTTACACACAGATTATCCCTCCATCCCAGCTGGTCAGAGTTGGATTTGACCACCACGACAACCAGAGAGGAAATCTCTTTGGGGCTAAATCCAAATTGGCACCCTTGATGATTTTTTTTTCTCCCAAAACAAATATGTGGGAGTGCTCTTCTGTTGACTTGAATCTCGCCCTAAAAATCCAAGTACGATAAACTGTCTTTACAATAAACTCATCGGAGGGAATCATATCTGGCTGTTATCGGAACAAATGCATGACCAACAGAAATGTGGACATTTATGTGTGGATATTTAGTTTCATCTTAATAACCGAAGTCGTGAGGTTTTCCCTGCTCATAATGGGTACTTGTGCATAATAAACAAATTTAATGTTTAAAGGGCAATAAAGCCACAAGGACAGTCCGCCACAGAGATGATGCGGTTTGTGCACATCTGTCCTCTTTTTTATTTTTGGATAAAAATGGAGGCAGTGCGAGGCTTTCAGCGCTGCCCTGCTTTATAATGAGGTCAAACCAGAGACCTGTTCTCATGTGAACCGTGAGACACATTGCACAGCGCTGGAGTTTTGCCATATTTTACTCTTGCAAGTGTTGATTTAAAAAATAGATATTCTCATAAAAATAAAAAAAACATCCAATCTCCTTATTTGAACTGTAATGCAATTTGAAAGGCCCCAAAATAAAAATAAAAAAAAAACACTTTTATTATCATTTTCATATAGCAGTCTATGAAATAAATAAACTAAACGTAATACAGACATATAGGTAAATCTCAGAGCCTTTTATATAAAAATGATTGTAGTTTACATATATTACTTTATAACTCTGGGTATATTTGTAATGGCTGTTGTTTTGAACTTTCAATATAAATACATTACAAAAAGTTGGTAAAAATTAGTTCTACATGTACACCCCCAAAGCTCATTACAAACATAATTATAAAAGGAGCTCGCAGTGCAACCACGCTACTTCAATCCATTAAATCAATTTAAATGGTCAGAGGGAATTCTGATAGTAACTGTGCAGACAACAATCAAAATCAGGCACATAATTCTGGGATTTTAGCATAACAGCCCTTCATTGTGTTTGATGCACAAACTATTGTTTCCATGTTACTATACTTTTAAAAACACATTGTACATGTTATATTTTACTACTGTATGTGAATTAAATGCTCTAGATATATTTAGGCTGTATTTAATTTTGCATAAAGTAGAATATCTCATGTTATTTTCCCCCATGAAATGAAAATATCTAATGCAATTGTAATTAATGTTAAGATTTTATCTGTAAATGAGAGAAATTACTGCCACGAAGCAGTGTGTTAATACAATGTGCAACAAAAAAGAAACACAGACAAATGAATAACATCAGTTAAATGAATTGTTATTATAGATCACTACATGCAACTGGATTAAAGCAGTGATTCCAAAGATTTTTTTGTCTCAATTTAATACACATCAGGCCACAGACCCCTTTTTTATTAATGGATATGATTTAGTCCAAATTTCCGTACCTGTCTATAGTTTGGGAGGTAACAGTGATCAAAACAGTCATTATTGTACGTTCTCTAACGGCGCCAACGTCTTATAAATTAAATAATGGTGAAGTTGAAATATGAATGATTTTACGGGCGGACCCCCCCTGGAACCTCATGAAGGACCCCTGGGGGCCCCCAGACTCCACATTGAGAACCACTGGTCTAAAGCATACATGTAACTTTAACTTCATGATCCGTTGATTTAATTTCATGTTCATGTTTCATGTTTATTTAATATCATATTGATTAAATAGATTCATTGTCTGTCTATAAAAATCGAACAAACTGTGAGGCATAATGATCTAAATGAATCAAATAGATGAACGTGCGACATATGATAAGAGCCTCAAGAGTTACTGTTGTGCGCTTTAGATATAACATACATATACATACTATATACTGTATGTTAAAATGTGTTTCTTTCAATTTTGTATCAATTCATTTGAAATTGAAAGTTGGAAAATTTATAATTGGTGTCAATGAATTGTTAAAACATTTAACACAATTATTCAAAAAAGCTAAGAGACACTTGTCAATTATTCCATATGCCACTGGGCATAACGTGGCCCAATTATGCACATACAGTATGTACTGTAAGTGCATAACTGAAGTATTTATGATTCTATTTATATTCAGGTAAACACGATCCACTGGATTAAGTCTTTCCTGATACATTTTATCTGGAATAAATAATACAAAGATTATTTTTGAATATTGGAAAAGGTATCTTCCAAATGCTGATTTTGAAAAAGAATCATTGAAGAAAAACAACTTCAGAGTAACTTCTAGACATGTCCTAAGATAAGAGAGGCTGGGAGTTACATGAGAAAAGAAATTGCAGATTCTTAATGCATCTTCCAATATGAAAAAAGGTTAAAATCTTTGACCATAAGTTGTCTTGAGTTAAGATTTTCTCCTGTAAACAAAACAATACAAACAAACAAACCAAACCAAACCAAACCAAACCAAACAGACCCTCTCCACACAAACAGCTCTCAAAGAAAAGTCTCCTCGTATTGTTCGCTCGAGTTTCTGCGCAGCGAGCGGATAATCTCAGAGAGGTCGCTGGCCTCCCTGGTCACGCTGTCGTAGGACGGCGGCGACGGCAGCAGCGTCTCCTCCGTCACGTCGGCCACCTCCAACCCGACGGGGCCGTAGTGTTCCTGGATCCTACAGGCTATGAGACCCTCCCTTTCCGGAGCGTCCTCCACATCCACCACAATGTCTTGGTTTATTTGTCTGTAGAGGTAGGACGCCTGCTTCACCTGCCGGCGCACAAGGTGCCGCCTGAAACACCTCTGGATGATGATGGCGGACACCTCCTCCTGTTTGCGGCGCAGTGTGGAGGTGATGGGCTCGTGGGAGATCTTGGAGGGGTTGGCCATCATGAACTTCTCCTCCATTTGCTGCTTGAGGGCGTCCATCTCTCCTGACTCTCCGAGGACGCGCTTGGTGAAGGCAAACAGGATGTCCAGGCAGTGGATCCTGTCCCCACTGACCATGGGGAGGTCCATGGAGATCAGCTTGATCTTGTTGGGCTTGGAAATGCGCAGCGGCTCGGACAGAGTGTCGGCAAACCTCGACAGCATGGAGAACTCGATGAACTGGGTCGCCTCCGCGTCAAACTTCTCCCAGACTTCGTAGAACATCTCAAAGTCGTCCTCGCTCAGTGGCTCCGTGCTTTCCTCTGTGGCAACACTGAAGTTCTCCAGGATTATAGCTATGTACATATTTACCACGATGAGAAATGAAATGATTATGTAACTGACAAAGAACGCTATGCCTACTGAGGGGCTGCCACAGTTCCCCTTGGTGTTGGTGCCGGTATTCACAAAGTTAACGTCACACTCGTCTGGAGGCGTGGCCATGATGGGGCTCAGAAGGTTGTCCCAGCCTGCGGAGGTGCTGATCTGAAACAGGCAGATCATGCTGTTGCCAAAGGTCTCAAAGTTAAACATGTCGTCGATCCCGTCTTGCTTTTTCACATAGGCAAAGTTTGCCATTCCAAAAATTGCATATATGAACATGACCAGGAAAAGCAGGAGGCCAATATTAAACAACGCTGGCATAGACATCATTAAGGCAAATAGTAAAGTCCTTATTCCTTTGGCTCCACGTATAAGTCGAAGTACACGTCCGATTCTCGCTAGTCTGATAACTCGGAAAAGGGTTGGAGATACAAAGTATTTCTCGATGATGTCGGCAAGAACAATCCCTGAAACGAGACATTAAAATCAGAAACAAGAAAAAGATTATTTACCTTACAACTTTAGCTAAAACGAATGAATTTGTATTAAATAACTTATATGTAGCACTAAATTAACGCTTTTTTTTCCATACAGTATTTCTAAAATGCATATTTATCTCCTCAATGAAAAATGTAATTATGTAATTGTTATATTGTATTGTGTATTATTGTGATATAGTCCATAAGTGGATGCAGGAAATCAAGAATTGAAAGTGATTAAAAGGCGTTGACATACCTACTATAGAGAGAATTATCACCACAAAGTCAAAGATGTTCCATCCAATGGTGAAGAAGTAGCAGCGGAGGGCAAAGATCTTGATGAGGCATTCGGTGGTGAAGATGACGATGAAAACCAGGTTGATCTTGTTGAGGATGGACTCCATGCGAGCCGACTGCTCGTCCGTCTCCACCATCATGGTGACCATGTTGACGATGATGAGCATCATGATCATGATGTCGAACGCTTGTTTGGACACGAGATCGAAGAAGAAGCCTTGGAGAATGTTCTGGGAGACGGGAGACAGAAGAACGTTAGATTACTATCAAACACATACAAGTGATATACACTAAAAAAAAAAATCATATTCTTCCCTAAAGCTGTAAATATTAGCATTATGTAAATATCATATCATTATCATTGGCATCATGAGTTGATCATATGCAGTATTGGAGAATATCAATAGCAGGAAATAAACGTGTTTTGTACCGCAGGCCTTGGTATGGGCTTTTGGGGCTTTTTAGATCCTAACTTCTTCATAGCGTTGTAGTACTTCTTCTGTTCCTCGGTCATGAAGATGTCCTGTCCACCTAAGTATAGCCAGAAAAAGTATACATTATTTTTACAGGTGAAAGGTTAGAAAGGTAAGAGAGGATTTCAAAGAGCCTCCTTTTAAATAATATGTTCTGTATATGATGTTGTTGTACAATAAGATCTTAATATCTGGGTCAAATTGTACTTGCAGACAATTCACGCTTGTTTGTACAATATGTGAATGGGGGGCATTGAGCATTGTAAATTACATCGAGTGACGGGGATCCCCAATTGTTTTATGCATTTTAGAGCCAAACAAAGATTATTTTCTGTGATTAAATCCATATGATGCATTAAGCCCCCGCTGCACAGTACAACAAAGTGTTTAAAACCAATTGCTGAGAATCGTTTTACATTAATACCAATAGAGCCGTTGTTGTATATACTCATCTTTCTTTTTTGCTGATTGAAATTGTCAATAATGACACCAATGAAGAGATTGAGGGTGAAGAAGGAACCAAATATGATGAAGATGACAAAGTACAGGTACATGTAGAGGTTGATTTCTCTAATGGGTTGTTCCTCCACCTGAAAACAATCAAACAGGTTGTGTATTTTAATATATTAGCTTATTAATAGTACACTATAAACAGGTAGGTCAGTCCTGATACTTACGTCTCTTGAATCAACAGCTGCGTGCATGATCTCCATCCATCCTTTGAATGTAGCCTGTGATGCAATAAAAAAAAATCATTAGCAGCTTCGGAAGAAAATGTCATATCATATGTCATAAAAAAAAAACAGACAGCCTTCCAAAAACCAGTTGCATCCAATGAATTTGAAAGTTTTTGCGATGAAAAAATGAGCTGTGTCAAGCTATATATACTGGTAAGTCTATATCATTGGATTTCTATAAAAGAAAAAGGCCAAGAGAATGTCCTTAGGATTAAGTGGTTTAAATAACAACCACTGATGTGTATCCTGAGACAGATTTTTCATAATGCATAAGAAATTACCTTGTTGCTTTTTATTTTACTTCCAGACAACCTGATCAGTACACTCTGAGCTATCACCAGGGCCGGTCCAAGCCTTTATGGGGCCCTAAGGGGGGGGTTTAAGTTGCCATGCGTGACGCAATGCGCCACGCGACGCACAGGGATTTTGTTGTTTCATTCCATTAGGAAACGGAGGAAGATAAATATAGCTAAAATAAAAACACTGTTTTTATTTGTTTTGTTTGGAGGAACGGGGAACAGGGATGCGCAGTGGAGTGGAGATCGCTCCCTCTCCATGAAAAAAAACAACACATTCCAAGCGCTCTTGGGGGCCCTCTGGTGGCCATGGGGGCCCCTAAGCATTCTAGGGCCCTTGCCTATATTGCCTAATGGACGGGCCGGCTCTGGCTATCACCTTGATGCACACGGTCTTGTAATTCCGAGTATTGGCCTGGAACTCACCACTTGCAGGAGGGAGAGGTAGCCGAGCCCGACGTTGTCGAAGTTGACCTTCACTTTGGTCCAGTAGAACTGCGTGTCGTTCATGGCGTGGCAGTCTGACTTGTTGTTGATGATGGAGGCGTTGTGGATGAAGCCCGTTCGGTTCACGCACTTCCCGAACTTGCCGGCGAACAGGTTGACGCCCATGATGCTGAAGATGAGCCAGAAGATGAGACAGACCAGCAGCACGTTCATGATGGAGGGGATGGCTCCGATCAGAGCGTTCACAACCACCTGGGGCAACGAGCAAACACGGAGCTTTTACCGAACCAGAAGGTCAAAGGATCAGCCCCAACCTCAGAGTTTGTGCGTCCGTTCTGTTTATGAGGAAAACACCAATTCCCTGACCGCTCTGGACGGTTAAAAGTGGGTGAAAAGAAAGTACGATTTCCTTTTAAACTTGGCTAATATATATATATACCCAACATGTAAATAAAAAACATGTGGCAGCTCATATTTCCCAGTAAAAAATGAACATCGAATACTTTTTTCATTCATTTTCATTGCGAATACTTTGTTCCTTGATAATGGACTCAAACCTCCTGAAAGGGATTTCTCTAGTAATAGCTGTAGCATCACATGAGGGGTAACCATCTGCACAATAAATAATAACATTACTCAAACATATACAAAAAGGCAATTATGAGAATGAGAGAATATGACATCCAACACAAAGCAGGAAGATGTAAAAACAAAAAAAAGTCTCACCCGCATGCCCTCGAATCTAGACAGGGCTCTCAGAGGTCTCAGAGCCCGCAGGGTCCTGAGGGACTTAATGGCGGCAAAATCTGAATAACCCAGTGAGTTTGCTATTAGGCTTATCAGGGACACCTAAAGGGGATAAAATGGAAAAGTAGAGTCTGAGAATTGGGTATTAATGGAATATGTGGGTCAACTGCAATTCACCAATAAACCTATAAACAATATACAGAAATGTCATTGTGTAAAGGATAACATTTGCGATTCATACACATTTTTAAAAGCACCCATTTATGTTGTTTTAAAAACGTTTATCATATATGATTCATATATGATAGAAACGACATGACTCAACATATAGATATTATTACACAATTAGAATAATTTTACAGAGAAAGAAAAATCATAAAAGATAGGAAGAAGACAGAGATCCATATTTAAGAGTTTCTTCAGAGTTGTGGGTCATATCTTTTTTTTTGTGTGTATTTTTGGGACATTCCACAGTTAGGAACAGGATTATTTAATTTATGTCATTTTTAGATTTTGTTTGCTTGTTTGTTTGTTTATTAAATTTTGACTTCCACTCTATTCTACATCCAAAAGAGACAAAAACAAAATGATTTTCCGCTGTCGAATGGCCCTTGGATGGTAGCAATGAGTGAAATGAGCAATGAGAGAAACAGAGAAAAACTTTGCGTGGAATAATGACTGATGATGACTAAACACAGACAAGTATGCACCTATGTCCAACTAGTGTACATGCATACATACACAGCTATATATACATATAGAATATGTATATATAACAAATAGAGTGAGGTTTTATAAAGAATCTTAACAAATCTTGTATTTGCCAAATTTGTATCCAAATAATAACTCCATTAAACCAATTTAGTGCTATCAGGGTCCCTAAGATCTGTATTTCTTTATAAAAGTCTATTTAGATGGATTTGTCCATTATATCTAAAGAAGATAGTCAAATCAAACGTTCTGACAACAACATTCTTCTCTGGCTCCAATAAAGTAAAGACAACAGGTAAAAAAAAGATAAAAGAAAATAAAACTGGTATAATTAATATAGAAAAAATAGACAGGAAGACAGTCAACACACTCTGCACAGACCAACAGGACTAATGGTGTCTCCTAAAAAGTCTGAAAACGTAACACTCAGAAGAGTTAGACAGACATTAAGGTCACCCATTATAATTTTTCTAAAGCACGAGAGGAATAGATAGCAGATCTTCTGTAGATAAACCTTACAATACATGGCAGTGCGTTTGCATTTGATATAAAAGCCACGGTCCTGCATTCAAGAGAAACTAATAGAGATGAGGGTTTTATTTGGAAAGAAATTAAATAAGGAATTTGTTTTGAATCTGAGACAGTGGCTTTTGACATCGCAACAAAAAGCACTTCACGAGTGAGAAAACACAGAAGCATTTGTGATGCGGATGCAATTTTTTCCGTTCCTAGTGCCCATACTCACCTGACACACACTAACTACAACTTACCCTAACAATAGAGCGGTCAGTGGCAATCTGTGTAACGGCAGGTGAAATCACAGGAAATCAAGACACGACCAACCTATGACCGCTGGGCTCTAAAGGCCTCTCTGGTGTGCACACACACACACTTGAGACTGGGAGGTTTCTGAGCCAAATTCATTCTACCTCAGAAACGTATACCAGGTCGCTCACCAGTAAATTCCTAATAACGTAATAATGTAATGGAACAGGTCCGGTGGGTTACGTGACAGCTTACGTCGCTTTGGCAAAGTGATACTCGCTCAGGAGATTGATGACAGTGTGGATTATAGGATATTCACTTCAATTGAAATTAAACCTATAATTCTAATGTTCAGATGGGAATGGCTGATTTACACCGAAAGAAGCGGGAGAGAGAAGGAGAGAAAGAAAGAAAGATGGGGTTGAGATTGAGAGAGACTAAGAAAGAGTGAGAAGGTGAATAAGAAGAAGCAGAGTATAGGGATAGAGACTAAAAGAGAGAAAGTATAGAAAATATATAAAGTATATAAGTATATTAGTATATAAGAAAGTATATTAGTATATAAGAAAGTATATTAGTATATAAGAAAGTATATTGAACACACTCACTTTGTACCAAAGTTGTAAAATATTTGTACCAAATTTGTCACCACCATGCAATGCCTCTACGGCATACTGCGGCATACTGCCGGTGCGACAAGCCGTTGTACCCCTAAAGGTACAATGCTGTACTTTATTACCTAACAGTGAATGTTTTAACTTGCCGAATATTGAATTACACTCGCCATAGACCCAACAGAACTGGCTCCTTACCGGATCAATGGAGCCAAAAACTTAAATTTCATACCCTTATCAACAGGTATTCCAAACCCTTGACGTTTTAATTGATTAAACACTACTTACTGTAACAATTGATCACCCCTTCGGAGTGAGAATTCAACGGGTTGAAAATTACACTCGCCATCTCAACATTTTTAAATGGATTTGCCCTTTCTGCCTTAAAAAGAACGAACTAAAGTGACGCCTGAGATGTGAAAACCGGAGCACCCCCCCCCAGTAAAACGTTTCACTTTTTACCATAAAGGACGTGACTGTACTTACATCCACAATCAGAAAGTCCAGCCAGCACCAGTAGTTGGTGAAATACTTCTTGAAGCCGTAGGCGATCCACTTGAGGAACATCTCCAGCACGAAAATGTAGGAGAAGACCTTATCTGCGTACTCCAACACCACTTTGACAACCTTCCTCTTCTCAATGTAGATATCCTCAAATGCCTGACGCAGCAAATGTAGAAGAGGGCGTAAGAAACGTGAGACGGATGCATATAGAATTGACAAAAGCGCACAAAAGCAATGAAATCATTAACATGCGGCTTTTTCTTTATAGACAATAAAATGACGATACATATGATGTGGAAAAATGATTTATTGTGGAAAAATGTACTCTTTTACTATTTACTAGTTTATAACTAAATGCATAAATTCATATGATTAAATGCATAAAGAGTGTTTTGTGCAATGAAGTCTATTGTCACTCCGTCATATTAAGCTTAAATTCTCGTCAACTTCTCGACGGTGTGACGTGCGTGTGGTGAAAGTCCAAACGTGATCTGGAGTAGTACCAGAGCGCCGCTGCTGAGCAGGATCATGAAGATGATGAAGGTCTCGAACCAGCTGTGTTCCACGATCTGGTAGCAGGTCTTCCTCAGCCTCCACCAGACCTGGCCCAGGCCTTGGGAGGTGTTCAGCTCGCAGCAGTGACAGCGCCGCACGCAGACTGTGGGGGGGCACAGGACCACAAGACCGCAAAAAATAGATGAAATTCAGACCTTGTGCAACATTTAAATAAACTCATGAATAAACAAAACAATAATATACATACATACTGGTGCAGGATACAAGGGAATTTATATAAGGATGACGAAGGCCTGAATTTCCGCCACAGGAATTAAAAAAGTGTTAACTCTTAAGTATATGATGTCTTTTGAAAAATAGTTTAACATTGAAAATATTGCACATCAAAGCGGGTCGCAAACTTGAGGCAGTTATTGTGTAAAAGATTACGATTAATATTTAAGATTTACATTACGCTTTTTTCCAAAGCCTCTGCAAATTTTATGCATTTAGTATGGACATTACACATAAATGATTAATTAAAGTGAAATGTAAAAGTGCCCGATTCTGCCATCAGAGTGCATTTTCATCTGTTGTCCCTTTGCAGGTTTATGGGACAAGAAAATACGATGGTAGTAGAGTCAAAAAATAGAAACATGCTTTACTTTCTGAATAGCTACAGTAAGAGGCATTACAGCAGTGGATTTAACACACAACTTGACGCAACACGTGGGAAATTGGGCAAATATACAACGGTATACACACATTCAGGGAAGCATTCGTCCGGCTCCATGCTCTCTTCGGCCAGCTCGGGGAAGTCGTTCCTCTCCTCTCCGGGCTTCCTCAGGTCCACCGTGCTGCCCTCCGACAGGCTGATCTTCTCCTACGATCCAGGGAATCCGACGGTTACTATCTCACCGGTTACTCATTTGCCAAGAAATTTAATGTAAATTACACATTATGGTTAACTATTTACTCTATGTATAGTAAATAGTTAACCATAATTTCACATTGAAATAAATTGAGTTTAAAAACATAGGAACATAAAGAGTGGCAGTATTGGTCTGGTGTGCCGGTAGAATCCACAAGGCAAAATTGCAGAAACTTACAGTAATATATAGTAGTGAAAACATTGTGATTTGAATTTCACGTGAATATAATAGTGTTTTTTAAAATCTGTTCTTTTTAGAAGATCGTTTAATACTTCAAACCATCATTGAAACATACAGTGATAAAAACCCTTACATGAGGAGGAGAAATTATTAAAGTAATATTGAAAAGTGGCTTTCATGGCAGAGCCAGTGAATTTAGAAAGTGGAACATTTCGCTCATTGTCAACCCTTGAATGGCATAGAATGCTACGTTTGCCAGCACACTAACAACTCTGAAGCGTGGTTCAGCCTGAAA
>OMKR01038364.1:0-11927 GCA_900302355.1 Cyttopsis rosea | reverse complement strand
GGATGATAATATAATATTATTATCATAATAATAATGTACAGGCAGGAAAGGACTACTATTTTGTTGTCATATTAATTACATTTAATAACACTTATGACATATTAATAACAGATTAATTTGTGATTAATACTTACATTATAATGAGCATTAAAATATTTTGCGGTCCTGCTCGTCAGTTATTATGACTTTATTCTTTGTTTATTTTAGTAATAGTACAATTTACTAATGGGGTTTTCTCAACAGATGGCTAACCCAGAGGCTTACAAGTCACTATAGGCTACTTAGTACCGAGGCTGGCTGATCAACAAGTATTAACCTTTACTGGGGTAGAGATGCGTCGACGCTGTTTACACTGTGCAGCGCACTGTCAACGCGGCGCGATGGGGGCGGGGCTTGTATACAATTACCGAGACGTAGTGGTGACGTCATAGACTCGGACCGTCACTGACCCACCGGAAGTTGTTTGGCGGGTTTGAAAGTTTCAGCGCCGTCCCACGACACGGGACACCCGCACAGTAACACTCAGATTGGCTGGTGTGATTGGCAGAATGGGGAGAACAGAGAGATCTAGGTGGAAGACCGGAGATATTAACAAGTTTTATCTGTCCTTTCTTTATTTCTCTGTTCATATCTATATTCATATCACATGATTATTTTTTTCTTCCTATACTTTTATTCTTCGATTTTTATCATGTATTTTATGTCTTATTAAAGCATTTTGAATTGTCTTTGTCTATGAAATGCGCTGTACAAAGACAATAATACTTGCCCTGCCTGCATATATAATAGACAGATACAGGATATGTCTATCCTATATATATGGTGCTATTAATATAGAGTCCACAAGTGGAAAGAGGGATCCATTTGGACTACTAGGTCACCCCACAAGACACTATGCGCACCCTTTCCAAATGTCTCTCTCAATACAAACCTGTAAGTAGATCAAACTGTACAATCCTTTTCTCATTGCACACTCCACTCAGATGAAATACTTGTCACATAAAGGTAAATCGTGAAGGAAAAATGCTTAAACCCAGAGTGTTTCTAGAGCATATACTGTAGCAGCACAAGTTATATATATATACTTCAATTGATTATGGTTTATACTTTCATACTGTTTTCTTTCATTGAACCAAATAACTTGACAGCGTATTCATTAGACACGACAAGACATTTAAAACCGTTCACTATACGCATATCGACATAGGCTATAATATATGTATTTATCGCAGCATTTTAATCATTTAAGACACATATCACACACACACATATCAGACGATCAAGACGCGTCTACATGCACATTATTGTGAACGTGAGATTGCAAAAAAATCCATATAAACTACGCGCTAATATAGATGGGATGCGTGTATATATAGCGTTTGACACTATATAGGAATAAGCGAATTCGGTTACTCACCCGATCATATATTTGCTCGCTTGTTGCGTCGAAACAGTGTCGATCGAGCCATTTCTTAATCGGTCCCAATCCCTTCTGCACCGCGAGGAAAGCGTGACGCCCAACATTGAGCTAATTGGCCGGCTCGTTGCCTAGAAACCACGCTGTTGTTGTTTTTGGATCCAAATGATACAATTGAGAGCAGAAAATCAGCAGTAATAGACATGTTGCATTTGTGATAAACAGAGGACTGTGATAACCATATTCTAACGTTGCAATAGTAATTATAATAATAGTAATTAAAAAAAAACTTCTATTTGACTTTGTCTTTTGACTTTTTCAGGGATATATTTAGAATTTATAGTATATTCATATATATAGTATATTTAAAAAATATATTACTTTTCTAAATATTTCTTAACCAGACACTGCTTTTAGATACGATTGGTTCTTGGCAACGATCCACTTCCGGTGACGATGAAGGACATTTCCACTTCCGGTGTGTGACGCGCGATGTAAACATGAAGTAAAGTCGTCTTGTTTTCAGTTGATTTGTGCCGTGATTTTGTGTTGCAACGTCATCTATTTTAATTGTTTTGAATCCACACGCAGACACGAATTTGGACGGTACTGGGATTTAGTTTACACTATTTAGCGTGGGAATGTTAACCATAGATATAGAAACGTAGATACCTCATTGGCCGCTGCTGTATGTCGCCGCTATGCGTCTGCGCGTCCGCCATATTGTGGCGGGCAAGAGCCGCTAGTAAACAAATGCAATGTGTACGGAGAGATGCAGACTTCTCTATAAAATCGACTGTAACTCGCTTAATTCTTAATTCGATTTTCGTGAAATTTGGTTTGTTATAAACGTGAGAAATTAAATTAAGAATTAAATTCAGTTAGTGGTGGCGGAACATTATGAATTTAAGCTTTTGTGGGTTTCTCCAAAAATGTAGGTTTCTATATCTATTATATTGTTATAAAGCCGCCTGGTTGCTTGTTGTTGTATAAATAATATTGTATTAATTAAATCAATTCATTAACAAAATAAACTATTATTAATAAACTATTAAACTATTATTGTTCTGTTTACTAGCGGCTCTTGACCGCCCCACGCAGACGCGCACACACACACACACACACACACATATATATATATATATATATATATATATATAGAGAGAGAGGTAGAGATAGAGATAGATATATATATATAGATCGATGTATATCGATCTATATATATATCTAGTTTCAATATCAAGTGGGTTGTAACCTATAAACATGACCACAAACTGTGTGTGTGTGTGTGTGTGGCTTATATTTAAGCAAAAGTGTGCAACTCGTACTGTTCAGTTGCCTTCATATTCACACAGAAACTCCTAAACAAACCCCCGATTTATGTCATTGGCTTCTTTTTCCATGGCATTCAAATATCTCCTGTGAAAAGGGTCTAGATCTGCAATCAGCCTTTCGCAACCAAGGTCAAATCTCTTGAGACGCTGATTGGAGTCGAGGATCATTGAAGCAAATTGCAGTCCGGTCTCTTTCTAAGTGGTATGTGTGTCTGATCTAAGCCAACACAACAGAGACCACAGTATTCGGACAGCAGCCGTGACCCGTGACCATGCTTGAGCCAAGATCCAACAGCAATAATGACCAAGCAATACAGTTGTACACAAGGTCATTTCGATATTTATATTTATAATATGGAGGCATAATATGGAGGCATGGAGTACATAGGCATTACACGTTTCCAAATTGTGGAAGACCACATACTTCTCGATCTTATTATAGATACAGTTTATTTTATATTTCTCTCTTCAGATTTGATTCATATGACCATCTGATGGCCTTCTGGCATTTAATTGAGTGAACAGTGAAACAAATGCGGTACTTCTCTATCCAAACCAGAAGATAGCTCAGTATGGATTAACTCTAGTGTCTACGTCATATTAGAGGTTTTAGGATGTGGCTAGAGTTACTGTAAATCGAATGTGCACTTTGTGTTCCTATCATCCCCTGTCATCATGGCTTGATTGTGTTTATGACTCACGTTGTTCAGAGCCTGGGGGTGTGGGATCTAGCGGTGTGTTTTGGGATCCACATCCTGGGCTCTATAATCATTCGCATTTCAAAAGAAACCATCAATGCACACCTGCCTTTGGAGTTTAAGTATTATTCTGACCTGGTTTTGTAGAGTTGTCCGCCCCTGTTCAGAGGAGAATGCGTTAAGTGCTGAGGTGAAACGTTTGACCGCTTGATTAAATGCCGAGGGCTTTGGGACGTTTGCGTCTGGTCTCTCCTGCGGGACCAGATGAGGAGGAATCATCCCCTTGCTTTCCCCTGACACAGCCGTAACGGTGGACCAGGGCCTCATGTGAGGCCTCAGGTCAGGTCCACCACTTTACTTTTTCGTCCAAGGATGACGAGAGGTCAGTGCCAGAGAGTAAGAGCTTAAATAAGGTATTTTCAGTTGCATGCATGATGATGAATTATCAAAAGAAACCCGTGGGCGAAGCAGGGATTTAACCAGGAATACAAATGAAAATCGGCCTCACCTTGGTCCCTTACTTTACTAGTTGCAAACACATGATTAATGATGAAGACAGTCCCGTCCAGTCCAGTAGGTAGTTTTAGAAATGGAATATATATAGCGTCATTTTTAGACAGGAGGTAGGAAAGTAGAGAATTAAATATGGGAAATAAGGGCGACAATGGAGACATGGCAGTTCAATTCTGTACTCATTTGCTACTCAATGTTTTGACCTTTTACATATTACTTTCTTAAGTTAAAATGTACAATCAATGCAAACAAGCTTCAATTTAATACAATATGCTAACATGCAGAATTTGGACATAAACATCACAATGCAGGGAACTACTGTATAACAAAGCTGAATGCTTTTTTTTAGGTTTTAAATTCGACCATGACTGCTATGTGCTGAAGTTATCCCCATGTCAAAAGTTAGAATTTAGTGATATTCATGGCTTCATTTTGAAAGAAAATAAAAGTTATGTTATGGCCCCCGGCCGTGCCAGTTATTGGTTTTCCTTGTGTTTCTGTGTGTGTCTCCTGTCTCCTCCGGTTCATGTCTGCATGTGTGTGTGTTGGCGTGGGTGTGGCTCCCGTGTCAACTTTTGCGGCTCCCAGCTCCACGGACACACCAGGCAATCAGCACCTCATCACTGCTTCAGCATAAAAACCCCAGCTCTTCACCCACTCCTCCAGGTTGTTGTTTCACCTCTGGTACCCGGATCCAATTCGCTTTGATTCCTCGTATCCTGTTTGTTTTTCCCTAACCTGTCTCCATGCCCCAGGATCTTCCCTCCTGCCTGTCTGTCGCTGCTTCACCACCACGCTACCTCGACTCCCCGTCTTCCCTTCTGCTACACCCCGATCCCTTTCCCTTACTCCGTCTCCACGCCAAGATCCCATCCTCAAATAAACTTTTTCCCTTTTACATTCTCTGAGTCCGTGTCCTGCATTTGGGTCCCATCTGTTTTCATAACAGAACAATCTGGCCAACATGGACCCCGTCGGACACGGACCATCTCTGTCAGGCTCTCACCAACCAAGGCTTCCTAGTGGGTCAGCACGACCAGGTTCTCCGTGACGTGGTGGAGTCGCTACGGAGCCTCTCCACCAGCGTCGCACGAATCGGAGCCCAATTCAACGCCGTCTACGCTCAGCTCTCTCCGTCTCAGCCTGACGCCCAGCCTGGTCCCTTCGCTACTGCAACCTCTCCAGCTCCACCCGCTTCCCAGTTCCACGAGCCCCATATTCCCTCAGCGGAGTGCTACGCTCCCTCCGACTCCGTGAGCGGCGGAGGGAGAAGGCCAGTTGGTCGCCACCTCTGTCCGCGTCTCGCTCCTCTCCTCTGTACTTCACGAGGGCTCATCAGTAACTGTGGGGGTTCTGGTGAGCCTAAGGTGCTCTTTCTCTTCCTCCTCATCGTCCCTACGACTGTGCCATCGATCTCCTCCCCGGAGTCTCCTTGCTGTCTAGTCGCCTGTTTAATCTGTCCTGTCTGGAGAGGAAGGCCATGTAGAAATACATCCACCATTCCTTGGCCGCTGGAATCATTTGGCCGTCTTCGTCCCCAGTCGGTGCAGGTTTCTTCTTCGTTGCCAAAAAAGACAGCTCCCTCCGACCCTGTATCGATTATCGAGGTCTTAATGCCATCACTGTGAAAAATAAGTATCCCTTGCCCATGATCAATTCTGCCTCTGGAACGCCTACCATCTAGTCCGAATCCAGGAGGGGGGGGAGGAGTGGAAGACAGCCTTCTCAGCCATTTTGAGTACTTGGTCATGCCGTTCTGCCTAACCAACGCCCCTGCCGTCTTCCAGGCCCTGGTTAATGACGCGCTTCGAGACCTCGTCAACCGCTCTGTCTTCATCTACCTGGAGGACATCCTGGTCTTCTCCCGTAACCCGGAGGAGCACGTCGTGCACGTCAGACAGGTGCTTCAGAGGCTCCTAGAAAACAAGCTCTTCGTTAAAGCAGAGAAGTGAGTTCCACATCAGCGCATTCTCCTTCCTGGGGTACATTATCGAGACTGGTCAGGTGACTCTGAAAAGATCCAGGCAGTGGCAGAGTAGCCCACGTCCATGAAGCAGCTCCAACAGTTCCTCGGCTTCGCCAATTTCTACCGCCGGTTCATCAGGGACTATAGCCGAGTGGCCGTGCCCCTCACCAAACTTGCATTTCCTACTGTCCCCTTCTCAGAGATCAAGAAATGATTCACGTCTGCGCCAGTTCTCATTCACCCCGACCCCTTGTTGTGGAGGTTGATGCCTCCAGCTCCAGGGTAGGGGCTGTACCCTCCCAGCGCTCCGCCAAGGACCAGAAGCTCCATTTGTGCACCTCCTTTTCCCGCCGTTTCCCATGCCGAGCGGAATTATGATGTTGGGAATTGAGAGTTGCTGGCTGTCAAACTCGCCCAGGAGGAATGGAGGCACCGGCTTGAAGGAGCCAAACTCATATTTATAGTGTGGACTGACCACAAGAACTTGGCCTACATCCAATCAGCAAAACACCTCAAAGTCCCATCAGGCTCGCTTGGCCTTGTTCTTCAGGCGCTTTGCTTTCTCCCTCACTTACCACCCAGGCTCCAGGAACTTCAAGCCCGATGACCTCTCTCATCAGTTCGCTGCCAAAGTGACTCCCTCCGTCCGGGACACCATCCTCCTGTCGTCCTGTATGGTAGCCACGGTGACCTGGGAGATTGAGTCGGTGGTCAAGCAGACCCAGCCAGATCCAAGTAATTGTCCTGCTAACCGTCTCTTTGTACCCAACTCTAGGTCCTCCAGTGGGCGCATTCCTTCCGGTTTTCCTGCCATCCGGGTGTCAGTCGCACCTTGTCCCTCCTGAAGCGGCACTTCTGGTGGCCTGCCATGGTGCAGACACCCATGCCTTCGTAGCCGCCTGCTCCGTGTGCGCCCGTGGGAAGGCCTCATCGGCCTCCCGCTGGTCTACTCTGTCCCTTGCCGGTCCCCGGTCGCCCATGGTCCCATATAGCCCTCGACTTTGTCTGTGGTCTCTCACCTTCATGAGGTAACACTGTTGTTCTGACCATGGTGAACAGGTTTTCCAAAGCCATACACTTTGTTGCTTATTCTAATCTCCCCACAGTGTCGGAAACAGCCCATCTCCTTGTGAACCACTCCATGGAAACCCCGCAGACAATCGGCACTTCAGCATAAATACCCCGGCTCCTCACCCACTCCTCGCTAGATTGTTGTTTCACCTCCGTACTACACGCTCCCCAACCTAGATCCAAGTCTTTGATTCCTCATATCCTGTTTGTTCTTGGCTAACCTGTGTCTCCATGCCCCAGGATCTTCCCTCCTGCCTGTCTGTCGCCGCTTCACCACCACGCTACCCACCAGCGCTGCACCTACACTCCCCGTCTTCCCTTCTGCTACACCCGCTTTCCCCTACTCAGTCTCCACGCCAAGATCCCATCCTCAAATGTTTTGCCTTTTGAGTCTGTGTCCTGCATTTGGGTCCCATCCATGTTCATAACAAAAAGATGGGGGGAAAAAATGCAAGACATCACTATTGAAGTATTTTTTTTTCCAAGTTGCCAAAGGGGAAAACAAACTTTTAAAACAGCCTTGATGGATAGGTTTGCCATTTTCACATTTATTTTTAAGGCTTTAAATGATGGGAGCCAGGTTTTTACTATAAGGCCTGGGTTGAAAAATAAAGTGACAATCTTTTTCAGTATTTTGCTATAATTTAGTGAAAGTTTAGTTAATTAAAGTACATTTCTGGGGAGGAAAAAAGAGTCTTCAAATCTTCCTGGTTGTAGGTGTCTTTTTTTCAGTTACCACCATAAAATGGCATTTAAAATGATGATAAATTGTACATCCACGATGAACGGTTCATTGATCTTATAATCTGCACATTATTTTGTAACACTGTGACCAAACAAAGGAAGCCGGCTAGTTGCTAACTGGTACTGGGACGCCTCTGAATTCAGCGGCTCTGAGCAGCGGGTCTGTGTGGTCATCTCTCTTCGCTTCCAGCCACCATGTCGTCATCTCCCCTTTACCCTGTTGAATCAATAGAGATTTTAAAAAAAAGAGATGGTGAGAGGCGGGGGTCATGTTGCCAGGCACCGTTTCTGTCTGAATTTTAGATAAAGATTTGCTGGGAAGCAGCTGTGACCAGCCCGTAAGTGAAGCTGTAGTACAGTCTTTGATCTCGTAGAAATGGGGTCTCCTCCCTCGGGACGAAGTAGCGTCCCCTGTTTATTCCAGCCACGCCCTAGTCCCAAATGCTACCACGATGCCATTGGAACGAGTGGAATTAAACAAGACACGCCCGGCTGGCCATTGTCTTCAATGGTTCTACGGGAGGATTGAATTTCCTGTGATCTTTTCAAATCTGGCTTTCTACAATCTTAAATTTCACACAGGACACACACTTTGACTTTAAGACTAACCTGACAAGAGACCTTATAAATAACTTGTGATATTTTTCTTCAAATGTAATAATTATGAATAAAACATGGTTTAATAATTTAATATTAATATCTATTTTCTTATACAGCAAATTGTTTTCTTGCTTTTTAAGTTCTTTTTTTTATGATATTTTATGACTTTTTATTTTATAAGTTTTATCTTTCTTTTTTTTATATATTATTTTGTATCTACCCTATGCTCGTGCCTGCTTTTACTTTAACTTTCTTGCTTGTATAAATTGTTTTAGATTTGATCTGTTTTTACTTGATTGTATGGTGCTTTGAGTTCTGAGAAAAGAGTTTTATAAGTAAAATGCATTATTATTATCATTATAATTATTATTTTATGAAAGAGTCAAATTTCTTGTATGTGTAAGCATACTTAGACAAAAAAAAGGCTGATTCTGATTCACTTTATTTTTTGATTCATTATTATTAAATCTATTACATTTTTTGTGTTTTCATGGCTGGCACCTTACCTTGACATTGAGGGAGCCTCTGCAGGTCAGAACGTACCCTCCCAGTGTGTGGAGCAGGTCGGCCGTGGTCCCGCTCACCTGGATTTTCAGAGCTAAGGACGCGTGAATAAGTCCATAAGTTAACATTTCTCTTGATTTAGTTTGAATGTTTACATCATCATCATCATCATCATCATCATAGAATGTTTTTAAAGGAATTTTAAGAAAGTAAAAAAAACAAAAAAAACCTAATTACTGTATTTAATAGCCCAATACTTCCTTCTGCTCCGTAATTTTTAATGTTATATAATCGTTATTTTCTACGTGTACTGGTACATGACAAGGAGTTTGGAGTTAATCTAACTTTAATTCATTATGAGTGACAATTATAATGGAAGCACCCTGCGCCACGCTTCATTCAGCTCCAGTAGACGAATGAATTATAACTGCAGGATTAATACAAGAGAAGCTCATATCTCTGTGAATAATGTGAAAATCACATGTATCGATCAATAGCAGCACGCGTAAATAGAAGAAGAGGATGAACATTAAAAAATCAGGAGTATCCATTTAAAATGTGTTTATGAAGTATAAAGTGATGATACTGAGAATTTGCCAGCAAAAGCTTTTCATCATGAAAGTTAAGGCCTTCACTGCATAGACCAAATAATCTTTTATTTATTTAGTCTATTGCCCTATAGGATTGGCTACTACCCCTAGTTATTGAGCCTTTCAATTTTCACCTCATTAGAATCACAATGGGATTCTCGAGACCAATTAGTATATCCTTATTCTATCCCAGCTCCAAAAGTATAAGTAAAAACTATTGATTTTGGTGAGCTGTCTTGGATAAAGGTCAGAGTTGTTGCTTCACTACCTTCACTAGTTGATTCCATCCGTGACGCTGTGTTGACGGTGTCCCCAAACAGGCAGTATCGAGGCATTTTGGTGCCCACAACGCCAGCCACAACAGGTCCTGTCAGGAGGTTAAAAGAAAACATAAATTGTAAGTAACGACTACGTATGTAAATAACATAATATAATTCAATACATCCATTGCATTGATACATTTTTAATCATTTTTCTCAAAGTAAGAGTAAGGAAGGTTAAGGGTCAGAGCATCGGCACAGATGTTTCGACGCGCAGAACT
This sequence comes from Cyttopsis rosea, assembly GCA_900302355.1. NCBI lineage: Eukaryota > Metazoa > Chordata > Actinopteri > Zeiformes > Parazenidae > Cyttopsis > Cyttopsis rosea. The sequence goes on along the minus strand of OMKR01038364.1, from coordinate 1,949 downwards.
GTCTGAGCACCGGCCTTTCGGGTCAGATGGGTTCAGAGTTATCTGTGTGACGTACGGTGTTGCACTTTTAAAGTGGAATCACGGTGTAAATTGACCGCTTGGAAAGCAAACATGTAAAAGACTAATTCATTTGACTTGGAAATTAAATGGATGGATACAATTTTCCCAAATGCAGTTAGAGACCCACCCGAGTGGATGCCGGCACGAATCCTCAGCTGTGTGGTTGGCTTGTGGGGGATCTTGAAAGCATGACAGACACTAACCAGATCCAGCGCCATGCTGGCGATCTCCCCCGCATGATTGATGCCGTTCTCATTCGGGACCCCTGAGACCACCATATCTGGAAGGCCAGCCCGTAATTTATGAGCACGAGACAGAAAGCAAGGTGACAAGACACAGATGGATTCAGCTACACATTCATCATTTTCATTTTGCATCCATACTTACAAGCGTCCCCTATAGTCTCCACTTTGTAGACGTCGTAGTTGTCGATGATGTCGTCGAAGGTGGTGTAAAGCTGGTTGAGGAAGTCCACGACCTGGTGAGGGGTGCTGGCGCCAGACAGCTGTGTGAAGCCCACGATGTCACTGCCGGGGAACCGAAGCGCAGCGAGTCTTAATTTTGTTTATCTGGAACAAATCTAACCTTTATTTAAGTAGGTTGCCATCGCTTTATATTATATACTGTATATACAGTATATATAATAATGTACACTTCATGTGCGTTTGAACGCGTAGGTCAAATCTAAAAAGTAAAACTGTTGGCAAGGTCTTTAACTCTAAATGCCGGAATCCTGTCCTGATACGGTACGGTTGTCCGGTGAATAAATTCTTGGACCGGGAAGAAAAAAATCGGGGCAAGTTTTACCACAGCGGTGTAAATGTGCAATTGCACCCAGAAAACTGTAGGGGCACCGAATACCAAAAGTTACATAATTCTGCTTTAAGTCTAAAAACACTAACCTAACGCTAATGTCAATTGATTAGATTAATGTGTTCAGAATGAAATGTGTCTTCCCGTCGCAATATGAGATCATGCTACAGAACAAATACTTTTACTAGTCGTTTTCTTAGTGTATAGTGTTTTCTACTTTAGGACAGGATATGAGCACCTTTTTCACTACAGGTTGCAAATAATATTTCCAAATAATAATTGTTATTTGTTTATCCATAAATAATGGAAAAGATAACTTAAAATCCACTTTCATTTATTATTATTTTTTTTTAAAATACAATTTCTTTATAATTAAGATAAAAACTACAAGCACAGTTGAAGAAAATCCTCAGCAGGGAGAAATAAATATCTGGTGTAAACTTAACTTAATAAAAAAAACTCAACAAATGTGATGTGACGGGGAAATAATTTGATATTTGCAACACTAAGCAAACCTGAAGTAGACCGTAGCGTTGGAGTAACTCTGAGCCTCAGCCGTACGACCCTGACGCAGGTCATCAGCCACGGGCTTTGGCAGCATACCTGAAAATGTTATTATGCATCTATTTTACTGGGTTTATTGGACCCAGAAAAAATATCACAATCACAAAGCCCAAAAATCTAAATGTATCTAATTAGTCATTATAACAATACAAAGTTGAGGATTTTTATTAATTCACTTTTCAGGGCTTCCATAATTTCCATAATTAAATTTCTAAACAAATAGGTGAATTGTTTTGTCTTCGCCACTAGAGCAGATTGTGCAGGAAAACAATATAGAATATACACACATGACTGTTTGTGTTTCCGTTGGGTGTTTTGTTTGTGTGTGTATGGTGTTTTTCCAGCAAGCCTTCCAGCATCCCTCGCAGTCTGTGTATCTGTTGCACTCGCACACATCTCAATGTTTACCAAGCCCAAATTCCTGTCCAAGATTTAAAAAATTAAAAAAAATTAAATAAAATTAAATAAAATAAAATAAAATTAAATTAAATTAAATTAAATTAAATTAAATT
>OMKR01038359.1:6751-22701 GCA_900302355.1 Cyttopsis rosea | reverse complement strand
CCCTGGTCTATTGCTTTGTCTGCTCAGACCTGCTGGCTGCCTCTGCACTTTTTGTTCCCATTTCCATTGTTCTAACTAAATTGTTGCCCTGGATTCAAACCAACACAGCCAGGAATTAAAGGCGCCACTCCATATGCATTGGAGATAACACATTCATATTAAAAAAAGGAAGCATGTTTTAAAGGTATATATCGGGTGTGCGTTCTACCCGCCATTGTTGTTTGCTTTGTTCCTTCGTCTTCCGCCAGTCGATAACTATAACAATCAACAGGTGGGCCACTGTGATACCGAGATATTTTCCATAAATCATGTCAGAACAAAAGTACAACAAACAAACAAACAAATAATAACACTAAAGAGCAGTGATTTGCTGAGGTTTCCGTGCTTCACCTTGCGAGAGACTGTTTTCAAATGAGTTTGGCCATTTCTGATCCAGACGATTAGCCGTCCGTTACATAATGACGAATAAACTTTAGCATGTCTTTTATTTTTTGCCGTGTTCATGTTGAATATTGCATAACTGGTGTCTCTGACTGGGCTCACTCTGAACTGAGAACGCTGTTCCTTCTAAGGTGACAGGGTGACACAGATAATGGAAACCTCAGAGGCCGCTGTCTGTGGGCTGTCAGTGGTTTGTCTACCAGCCTCTTTACCGATGGCTTCACTGCTGGCCCCATGCAGCCTTTCTGTCTGTCCATCCATCCGCCGGTCTCTTTCTCTCCGCATGTGCCGTCGAGTACATTACTCACTGAGACACGTGTGGAGGAATCTGAGGATGGGGTTAGTGTTTAGTAGGAGTCAACACTGAACACTTCAGGGAGAGAGTGAGCCTGTCTAGGGTATAGTTGTCCGATGGGATCGTGTACCATAATGGGTATCGGAGTTAAACCAAAACACGTGGCGCTTTCTCTTAAAATTCATGAGATACACCAAATTCTTTTAAGCCGCATTAAGTGAAATTGAAGGAAACGACGATCGATGGAAAGAATTTGAGACGCCCCCACATGTCTAGAGAGGAGGTACGATTCCAAAACACTGTTGTCTTTACTGTGTTGGCCTCGTTAACACTACAAATCTCTTTTGGGTATATTAGTTGTTATTATACTTATTATACTTTCTTCACCAGCCACTCGTTTACTCACACACGGACTCTCGATAGAGAGATAGAACCCGTGTAGAGATCTAGCCAGTTAGCTGTGACGGGTTGTCAAAAAGAAGACAGTTCGCCCAAAAGCACATGTAACGGTAGATTCGGCAGAAGATTCTCATGGCGATCAGCAGTATTTACCGCTTCATATTACATGGAGCCTGATTCATTTGATTGCCAGAAATATTGCTTTGTGCACCTTTAAGACGTGGTGTCATTTGTTATTGCACAGCCGTGTGGAACACTCAATTCTGATTGGTCAATAGCGGCACTCAGTGATCAATTCTTTCAAAATAACGACCGCTGATTTGTTAATAATGACCATTGTCACGGGCAACCACTTCCCCGTCTGGATTCACGTCCCCCGCGTCACACTGTCTACATGCTAATTCTAACACAATAGCTATGATGTAACATAAGAACTGCAATGGAAGACGTGAAGAGATGAAACACAGATATGTCCAATTTCACATTAATAACTGGAAATAGTTTACGTATTTGTGGGGTGAATACTTCACTACGTTGTTGCAGTGTTAGCTACCTTGGTGTGGACTATTTCTCTTCGTGGAAGCTATGAAGTGGAAGTTTTGCAGTCACAATCAATATTCCGTCGCAATGTATTATTTTATTTAGTAAGTAGCTATGTAATAAGTGGGATAACGTGCACATGTACATTAACCGTTACTTGATGCACAGAGGGAGGCCCTCAGAGGGTTAGGGCAAACTCTCTCTTGTTTCCGAAACACATCTACAAGCAGAATCTTTAAGAGTTTTCATCCCTTTAGTCTCATTGAAACGCGCGTTGAAAGTTTAATCGTTGAACCCGATGAACCGATTGTCGTTGGACGTGGATCAGAGCTGGTCCGGCTCGATGAGCGGAGCCGAACGGCAGTGGTTGAGGAGCAGGTCGCCTCCTACTGTACTTGAGCAAACCGAGAGGCATGGTAGCATGCCGGGCCACGCTGTAAACCAAGCCATGTGCTCAGCCAGGCTTGAACTCCTGCCGTCCAGATTGATGGTATTCTGACCCAGCAGACGCACACGGAACAGACTGTGCACATGCTCGTGTTATCTTTCCGCGGCTTCAGGAACAGCCATTTAATTCCGTCCGCTGTGGAATTTATCCAGTATAATGAATTTACATACAGGCTCGATTTTCACAACAAAGGCAGGTGTTATATCAGTTTGAGGAAACGGTAGCTTGTAACTTTGGTAGAAAAACGTTGTTACGAAAGCGGGCTGCAACAGGGGAGGTCTGAAGGGTTGTTGTTGCTGCAGGATGATGAATTGGTGTGGTAAGTCCTGGTTCATACCAGGACTTACCACACCAGCTGAAGCTGTATGATGCAAATTAGGTGAATTTCAAGTTTTTCAGCGTGTTGACTAATATGATATGTTTCCAGGATATGAGTTGATGAAATAGCGGACCTCTATTTTGCAGCCATCTTGTATTTTGAGATTGAACAGAGTTTGATTATATTGTTAAGAAATAAAAAAACAGCATGGTACCTCTGTGGCAATGCAATCAAAAAGCAGACAATATTCCATGTAGACATTGTTTGGCATAGTCATACTAATCTAATCTACTTACATTAAACTCACATTGTGGAGACGTTTTGATCCAGTTCGGACCGAGAAAAGAAAACATCTAAAAAATATTGATATGTTAAAGGCTATAGGCAAAATTCTATACTTAGAGCTGTCATAAAAACGGAATGACAACATGAATATGACATTTGTTTTTAAGGTTCATTGTTCTCAGATTTTAATCTTTACTTTTATAGCAGGTTTTTATCTTGCACACTGAGAATACATTACATTTTCACATTGTCCTCTGTCAATCCCCTGACCCCTCACTTCCTGTCGTTGAAAATAGTTTATTAATTTCTCCATAATCAAAGCAAAAGTTTTCTTCTTGGATACATAACAATCATTTTTGCTAATACTTCACCTTTGTCAATAGAATTAAAAGATTTGTCCTGGTCTGTGCAGTCAACAACAGAGCAGTTCCCATGCTTAGCTCTTAGCTTCGACATAATGCTAGCTGGTCCGGCGCATGCCAGAAAATAGGGAGCCCACAAATACTGACTGGGTTGTCTTATTTCACAGTTTGTGTGTTAGTAGGCCCGTCAGAGACACAAATGTATGTGCACAAGCACTGAAAAAGTGAGCTTTTCAAAATAGGGGACCTAATACCTTATGAAAAACTCACTTTTACGTATTAAAAAAATAATTGTGCTGTGTGTTTCTTTTGCCGTTTAGCACTAGCTAACGCTAATAGCGGAGGCATACCTGTCAACCCTCCCGTTTTCCCGGGGTTCTCCCGTATTTTACCCTTCTCTCCGCTGTCCTCCTGTTTAAATATTTTCCTGTAAATCTCCCGTATTTTTAACCTTTCTAAAAATAAAAGTTGCCGGTAACCTTGGCGGTAGGCCGCGCCGCACGATCAGAATGATCTCCGCTCCGCTGCACGCTGCGCGTTTCCCCAAACAATACAGACAAATACAGCGTGTTTTTATTGTGCGGTAGATGTATTTATTTTCCTCCGTTTCCTAATTGAATGAAGAAAAAAAACTGGCATGTTTAGAGGCATGTTAGAATGGCTAGAATGCATTATCTGAGTGGTATTTTCAGCAAAGAACTTCATGCTTTGGGGACCTCAGAGACCTATATGAACTTGTTGAAAAGTAGTATTATATGGGACCTTTAAGACATAAACAGAATTTAACTTCTAAATCTGTGGTTAAACAATGCAAATTGGGTCACAATGGACAGATATTTGCCTGATTTTAGAAGACAATTGTAGAACCAATGTAGTGCTACGACAGCACCTCATCAAATTTGTTTAGAACCTAAATCATTGTGTAAAGTCTCTTAATAGCATGTGAGTTTATTTTGTCAAGGCCTCTCAAGCATTACCTCATGTTTTTTTAGAACATGTCTTGCGACATACCTTACACCTTACGTTAGTTCTGTCAAAACCTTTCAACTTGTTTAAACATTCATTGGCAGGAGATTTGTTTTTCCCATGGAAAATAACAAATGGTGAAACCAGCCCGACTAGGCCACTGTTTAACAAAATCTAGTTTGCTTTGTAGGTGCTTTCTTATATGTATTAATAATTCTGCCCCACACAGGCATGATACAAAATAGATAATATATTACTGTTCTCGACCCGATGTAAAGACCTTTTGACATTCTTTGACATTTCTTAAGGGCAAATCTTCGTGATAACACATGCATCGCTAATTTCACACAGGATATTACTGGGTTCGATGTGCCAGAGACGATGTAAAGACTTAGATGGCAGGAATTTCTTGTTCTTAAATGAACAATAATATGTGTGGAAAATAAACTGCACTAAAAAAAACGACATTTCAGAAAAGGTGTGACTCATTGAAGTTAGTCAAATTTGGATTATCCTTTATTTTTAAACCCAGGACTAAGGACAAAACAAATTGTGCAATAGTTAATACAGAACCCTTTGCGTGTATTACTGAACCAAATCCTCATCTCGCACGCTCGGCCTTCCAGGGACAGTCGGAGAACACGGGGAGAAAGAAAGACATCTGACAAAAAGCCAATGCTTGTATTACTTCTGTCTTTGTTTTCTTTGTTCTCTTTATCTCCGGCTGTCCAAGCAGCGCCCGGTAGTCGTTACAAGACGTGTACACACTTGTATACGCCTGGTTGTAGCAGCCATAATGAATGCTTTACTGGACGCACACAGCACGTTCATATTGGAGCTTTTAGGAAGGCATTAGCTGACTAGCATTCCCTGAAGGAGAATAGGTTTGGATGTACTGTAAGGCGGTTATTGTGTTTCAGTGTTATGTTTGGAGCGAAAGTAATCGTATATTGATATACAGTCTTGTAGTCTATTAATTAAGAAGATACGACCTCGAATTTCTCACGAGATCTAAAATATGTGAGGATGTGTTCTTTTTAGGTCTGCTCTCAAACATTGCACTTTCATATGGTTCAATGGGATGCAACTCGTTTTGATTCTTCTTGAACATGGAATTGATTTCAAAACCAGATGGATATATATTTGTACATTGCGAGTCCTTGCGATGGCAGCGCAAAATTGAAGTTTTAGTGCTCGGGACAGTTTGGGACGCAGGGAGAGTCCACTATTAAAATGCTCAATATCAACATTTGCTGAGCTCATTCCCTCTTTTATCTATCTGTCTGTCTGTCTCTCTGTCTGTCGTTCTCTCCGCCTGTGTGGCCCGGACCTGGAGATAGATTAGCTTACACTCTGATTCATTTGTCGGCTGGACGGCTGCACAGAGAAGCTCGCCAAAGCGTTACTGTGTTACTTATTAAAAGGGCAGATCTCTTTCCTTTCTTTAGTCAAACTGCAAATGGGGAGACATCTAACTGCCATGATTTGTGGGTAACTTGAACGGATGTCATTATTCTAGAACGGTTGCGTTGCTTCTTCTTCTGGACAGAACCGAGAATTTAATCTTTGAGTTGCTCCGATATGTTTTGTTGATGGTGGTCCATGGTATCTCAGTGAGAACAGGGTATTAATACCAGTTGCATTTTACGTTTTATTTTTGCGGTGTTCGGTCTTTACTATATTTCTTTGATGGTCTTGGTGTCTGAGAAGTGTGAAGTCTTGGTGTCTGCATGTTTCTTGGGATCTTTTCCATTTTAAACACAGACAATTCTAACTTGTTCTCAACAATTGACAAGGGCACATTGGAGGGAAAAAAATAAGTATTCCCCCATAAACCGAAAGTCACTGAGAGGCCAATATACTGTCTGAGAACAAAGCTGACTTTGTTTCTTTTATTCATAGTCCTTTTGTGTTTTAATTCGATTTTAGAGAAATGTTTTACTTATTTCATATGTATTATAATCATTCATTCAGATATGTGTTTGTTTGGAAAGTTCCCTCCCATAATATAGTTATGTTAACTACTTGACGATCACTTCCACAGTTGATAAAATCATCTCCAAGTAAAAGCATGCATGAATGAATATACCTGTATACGTACCAAACCTAAAAAACTATTTCCACGTTTTTTGAATCCACAGTGAATTATCAACAAGGTTAAATAAAAAAGGTCTTTACTGTTCTTTAAAAAAGGACCAAAATAAAGACCAAGGTCATTTGAGCAAAAACTCAGAACTCTATTTTTACAGTAAAAACAATGAATGTTGTAATTTTATATATATTTTTGGTGTTCTTTAGATACTACACAGAAAAATCTACATTCATTAATACAAAAATACAGGCTCAGAAAGTTGGCAAATATCCTTGACTAGTATATTGGCAAAACATAAATACACCAGCTACAAACATGATTTGCAAACTAGGTTGCGCTTGCACTAGTTAGAAACCTTAACAGATAATCACGCAGTTTGAATGCACATGAGCATGAAAGCATGCTCATCGTCACTTATTAAATTTCATCCTATGAATGGCCCCTCCTCAGCATGAGCATCCTTTGTTAAGTAGTCTCTGAAGTGGAATTAGTTTAAGGGAGATTATATCTCCTTTAAAAGTGGATCCCGCTCCACTTGTTCCTCTTGCTCAAGCCTCATCGGTGCCCAATCATATCAGTGCCTGTAGGTTTTATCAGAAAACATTTATCTTATGGAAACTATAATATATCGATATAATATACATAGTGTGATATGAGACTAGATATCGTCTGGGATTTTGGTTATCGTAACATTGCAAAGAAAAAATCTTGATGGTCTTGATGGTCATTGTTAAGTCATGTCATTCTGTAAAAAATGTTTTGTACATACATGTCCAGTATGTTGCAAGCACAGTTCAGAGCACGTTCGCTGAAATCTGGATTTTGTACTGTATTTTCAATCTTCATTCCACTTAACAGTTCTTTCAGAATTTTAAGAATTCCTTTATATTGCAGAAGTCAAGTGTGAAATCGTTCACAACAGTTGAGTAGTAATACAGGGTTTGGATCTTTCTTCTTTTGTCTTTTGATTCTAATAGATTTAGCGCACTGCCACTGACATTTATATACAAATTTAAAAGGCAAAGAAGGACAGAAGAGCTAAAAATACACTTACAGAGACACAGTATTCTATGCTGTTGAATGAATTCATTCAGGAATAAGAGTTGTGTTATGTTCACGCTTATAACAACATATAACAAAGCTAAAATAGTTTGTTTCTATAAATATTTTAATTCCAACCATGACAGTTTTTTTTAACTCAGCTTTATTCCCTTGCAAAAGAGATCCTGATCACAATGGGACGTTACCTGTATAGATAAAGAAATAATCATTCAAAATCAAAAATGGAATTTTAACAATTTTGATTCGTTTCATGCTTTTGATTCAGTTATCACCTATATATCACATGTATATCACCTAACATTTGAAATTTCAATCCAAATTAAGAACTCCCTTTATTGAACTATTGAAATTCACATTGCATTTCTCAATCTCAATGGACATTGCTCACCTGACGTTACTTCGCCGTCACAGTATGGGGCAGGAAATATTAAACGCTAAAAGGTGCTAACTCCCTTTTTACCGGTTCTCCTATCTGTGTAAATTAATCCCAGGCAATCACTTATCGGCGGCGCTGACAGACAGTGCTGTGTCAGAGGTGGTAAGGGGAGATGAGCGCTCCGTCCCAGCTGTGTTCCTGTGGAGAACAGCTTCCTCTCAACACCCCGGTGACCCCCGTCTGCACTGTCCTGGACCCCGAGACCCCCACCACTGCTTTCATCCTGTTCACACCAACGGGTTAAATGAAACCTGCTGGAGGTCGGGCTGGGTGACTGATAAAAATCAAATATCACCATATTACCTCGATATTGATACCTTGATGATACTTTAGAGGGTGACTATTGGTGCTTTCTTAAGATATTTACACGCAAGAAATATTTGAGAAACAATCGTTAGTAATTTGGATATTATGACCAAGCAGGTAGAGGCATTGATTAGAACATTAAAATAGTTCAGCATTACTTCAATACTGTAATGCAGTGACTTTTAAAGATATCGCTATAGTATAATAACTAAAAATCCCGGCCGATATCTAATCTCATATCACAATATTTATAGCAATATATCCCCCAGCCCTACTGGAGGGTTTGGTATTAACTGCTCTCAACTTGGCCTCTTTAGTATGGAAAAGATAAGATGAACCGAGCTTTTTTTCTCCTTTCAGCTCCAATTAGCCATTTGAATCACGACAGAAAGTCATCGAGGTCTATCAGCAGACGCATTTGCTTCTATTCTTATCAGCATCATATAGTTGGCACAGAGAGTGGAAGGCAACCCCTTTTCAGTTATTCAGCTGATATAAATTTAGAGTGGTAAGAGAGACAAGAAATACTCCTGTGATGCCATAAGGACTACTCCTTCGACCTCTTCTCTGAAATGCTGACTGAAGTTGCTTATAGATGACATGAAGGGAAGAGGAGCCTACTAAATTTAGTGAGAAGCATGAATAAGTAATGCTTCCCGCTCTTCTGGCTCTATTGGGCCTTTGATTAGCTAATGTGCTATTATTTTCCTCTATTGCTCTACTCAAGCCAGTAGAGAAATTTGGGCCTTATTATGGCAAACTGACAAAATGTCTTCCATTTGGGATGGAGGCGGCTATGAGATTCTACCCAGCCTGGTAATGTTTCTGTGGTCTCGTAGAGAGTGGTTGTGTAGAATTGTATTTTGCACTAGACACTTACTGTAGTTTTATGCAATGCGGTTGTTTTTCTTTTCTCGTTTAAAGCATTCAAATGCAAATAATATATAATTGCCACCCGTATTGGTTCACTTGTCATTATCTTACCTGTGCAGTATTCCTGTCCAAACGTGAGTGACGAGGAAGTTATTTTAGGTGACCCCCCAGTACCCACCCCTGACCAGCAGGTGTAAGATGGCCCTCTGTCTGAGGTCGTGGTAACCATAGCAGGACTTGGAAAGTGAAATGTGATGCGCTGGCCCTCTGGGCTGTGTTTCTGAATCACAACCCCATAATGAGCTGGCAGAGGGCAGGCAGCATCAAAGATGCAGCACCCCAGTATCTGTTACAACCCACAATGCACCACAATGCTGTCTCACCTGTGCAATGGGGGTTGGGGTTGGAAGGACTGAGAGACAGAAACCTTTCATCCCCTCTCTCCCATGAAGACACACACTCTCAGACACATTCACAAGCACCTAACCTCCTGCTACATTTTAACTTGATCAGTAGTCCTATTTGTAGACATTTATCTCAACACTTACTAACCACACATCCGGCTTAAGGATGCACATTTTGAATGTGATTTATAATGCGCTGTAAATGTTTCCATTGTTGGTAAATCATAAACCTGCATTTCAGCACCAACACATATTTTTCTCCACCTCATTCTGTTTGCCTTAGACAGAAAGAGCAATTTTCCTTTTAAAATTTTCAAGTTCTAGACAGACATGGTGAGAACCTTGAGTTAGCACTAGTTTACTCCAATTAGAAGATGAAATACAATTGAATTCAAGAAACAATTATAAATGTAACTATGGGAATTAAACTTCAGAGAATATGCCATCAAGTGCCTTACGCCGTACCTAGGGCCCTATGATTGCCGCGATGTGGAAAACGTGGACGTAATCGTGGAATTTGGTGATAAAAATGGAACCAACTTTAAAATGCGGAATATTATGGAATTTGTCAAAATGTGGATGCAATTTATAAAAATCTGGTTACTCTACCATTATAAGCGTTTTTTTTCACAGCACCTAAGCCAAATGAACAGAAAACACTATGCCAAGTCTTTTGTCTTGACTTTGTTAGTCTAGTATTTATTGTATTTTGGTGTCATATTACAGACGTGCTGCTGGTCCTTGTTTCACCGCGGGCGAGGCTTACTCCCTCCTCCACACACACACAAACGCAGCACACACACAGACATGGGCTGCAGGAACGAAATCGGAATAGAATTTCAATATTAAAACAACATTTGAATGCTGAAATTGCTATTCAAATGACTATCGTATATATATATTTTTTAACAACTGGAAAACATCCTGATATGGAAGCTTATTTGTAGAGCTTCATTCAGAGATCTATCCCCATCATCCCATGGCCGTGTTTGCTTCCCTTGTTGATGACTCACCGGTTCCTAAGCTGTTTCCAGTCAGTGCAATTATGGATGTTTATAGTTTTTATATAGTGCCATATAAACAGTATTTTAGGGTTTCAGAATTGTGAGGTTAATCAAGTACAAGTGGACTTAATTTTAAAGTCAGAATTTGCATATTGTAATGAAATGGTGGAGACATCTTAATTGAATCAATTATTCAATCAATTGGAACACGAACTGAGTCGAAAGCCTTGTGTGATGCACCCATGAACTCAGTGCTTCAAGGAAGCTGTATATTTCAAGATGGTTATCTGGGGAACTACACTACAATCACCCTATCTATCATGCAGAGAGATTTTTCAGCACTGTACGCTACGATCTTTGTTGTGCTGGTTTTAATCAAACTCTCCCGTTCCTCACACCACAGGAGAGCCCTCTGACTCAGCTGTTCCCCCTTGGTGACCCTCTCACGGGCACCACCTCACCCAGGGAGAGCATGGGACTCCCATCTCTTCACCCTTCCCCGGTCCTCTTCCTCCTGCTCTCCTTCCTACTGCTGTCCCACCCCTGCACCTCCTCATCTGGAACCCAAGTGGTTGAGCGGGCGTCCGCCACCCAGCAGCCCCAGCCCTCGGCCAACACCACCGGGTCTAGCAAGCGGACGTGCGCGGGCTTGGTGGTGTGCAGGCCCGGCATCCTGCTGCCCGTGTGGCTGCCGCTCAACCCTCCGCTTGGCGAGCAGACGGGCAGGGCGGTGGTGTACTTTGCCTGCCTGATGTACATGTTCCTGGGTGTGTCCATCATCGCCGACCGTTTTATGGCCTCTATTGAGGTCATCACCTCTCAGGTACACTTATGCAAAGCATCTTAGCCCGGGCAAGACAAAAACAGCATCTTTATTCACTTGAAAAACTTTTACGATTGAGCCAAAGGGTGGGTATTTCCCATCAAATTTGCAGATAGTTCTTAAATATGCTCTTTTCAGCAACAATGTTCAAATGAGTGTTGAACAGTACATATACCTATTTTGGTCACACAGACAGATTTTTTGATCCTTGTAGATTTAAGAGCTTCATTCAAGGAAATATAATATAAGAAAATCTATTAAATCTATATGTTCATCGAGTAGTCTTTCCTCGTGATTTCCACATTATTAAATCTCATAGAAATCAAAGTTCACGAGAAAATGATGTGAACTCAACAATAGCGTCACCTCCTGTATGTATAGCATCTCAAATGTATGGTCTATTGTACAAGGTGTCTACATTGCTGAGGTGTTTTCACCATATGTGCTTCTAGGAGAAAGAGGTTACCATCACCAAACCCAATGGAGAAACGACAGTGACCACTGTCCGAATCTGGAATGAGACTGTGTCCAACCTCACTCTCATGGCCCTGGGATCTTCAGCACCCGAGATTTTACTGTCTGTTATCGAGGTACAGAGCAGACCTTACATCCTTTTAAACACATACCGTATATGTTTGGAAAGCAATGTCTTTCAGTTCAATGCATTGAGTTAATGGACCGAGAAGGAGTGAATCCTCCACTTCTGTTTTGGTGGTTCCAGGTGTGTGGGCACAACTTTGACGCAGGGGAGCTCGGTCCAGGCACCATTGTGGGCAGCGCGGCCTTCAACATGTTTGTGATCATTGGTTTGTGCGTAATGGTGGTCCCCGACGGAGAGTCGCGCAAGATCAAACACCTGCGGGTGTTTTTTATCACAGCATTCTGGAGTATCTTCGCCTACATCTGGCTCTACCTCATACTGGCTGTCATCTCACCGGGGGTTGTGGAGGTATTGTATGTATGTTTGCGTGTGCGCGTGCTAAAAATGTATAAAATATGGGATTATTATTAAACAAATAATCTTATGGATTACGACTTTAATATTGTGTTTCTTTGCAGGTGTGGGAGGCCCTAGTGACCCTGCTCTATTTCCCTGTGTGTGTGATCTTGGCCTGGATCGCCGACCGCCGCCTTCTCTTCTATAAGTACATGCACAAGCGTTATCGTGCGGACAAGCGACATGGCATCGTCGTGGAAATGGAAGGCGACCTGGCGCCCAAGGGAATCGACTTGATTATGGACGGAAAGTTCTCCGACGGCAACGCGTGCCCTGGAAACTCTTCAAGCGTGACCGTCTCTGTGCAGACGGGGAGTGAGCTAGACCAGAACAGAGATGAGGTAGGAAATTTGGAGCTCGGAGGCATCATGTCAAAACGTCATGTTACAAGATCTAGTTGAATGATACTGTTAGTTACATCGATGTATTTCCAAGGCGACACTGTTTTACATTATATCTAAAATTAAAAGAACATATGGTATCAAGACTTTTGGCCTTTTTTGCCTTGACAGAGTATCTAGTGAAAACTCTCAACCAGTCTGTAACTGCAGCTTATTTTTTTGTATTGACAAAGCCCAGTCTATCTAATGACCGAGGCTAGCTATCTCAACATCAACTACTGAAAGTAGCAAGATGGCCATCTCTGTTGGGAAATGCGCCCCAAATCTTCTGAAGTCCTGTTCTTTTTATGAAAGAATATCAGACAAAGTAAGAAGTAAACTTAACAGTTTTAGTCATTAGAGTATTCAGGGAGGCAAAAGTATTCCAGTTGGATTCTAACTTGCCATTCTTAGTTTATTTTGGTCAAGTTATGATGGACTATTGATCCCTCTAGTGGATGCATAAAATCAGTATGTTTTCTTTGCGTCCTCTCGCTCCTTTCAGGTGGTCCGCATCTTGAAAGACCTGAAGGAGAAGCATCCGGACAAGGACCTGGATCAGCTGATTGAGATGGCCAACTACTCCGCCCTGGTACAGCAGAAGAAGAGCCGTGCCTTCTACCGCGTCCAGGCCACTCGCCTGCTGATCGGTGCTGGCAATGTTTTGAAGAAGCATGCCGCTGAACACGCTCGCCGCTCAGCTGCTGGAGGCCCGGATGACGACCTGGCCACGTGCTCCCATATTTCCTTTGCATGTGCCCAGTTTCAGTGCACGGAAAACTGTGGCATCCTGAGCCTTGAGGTGCTCTGCCAGGGTGGCACGGGCCAGGACACCTTCTATGTGGACTACCGGACAGAAAATGGTTCGGCCAACGCTGGGGCCGACTATGAATTCAACGAGGGTACCCTGGTGTTCAAGCCTGGGGAGACCCGGAAAGAGATCAAAGTTAGTGTGAAAGAAATTTGTGTGAATATAGAATTCAGATGTTGTCTAATGGAAAATATAATTTTCATTTAGACGCTTCGGGGGGTTATGATAAAACGCTGCTTTGTTCAGATTGTTTGAAAGATGATCCAATCTCAATACCCCACAATAACCATTTTCAAAAGCGCCATTCCAGTCCACTCATCTGAGAAGAACCCTGAAAATGCAACTAGACAGTTGGTTTGAAAATTTTAGAATAGAATAGAATAGAATAGAATAGAAGAGCTTTGTTTTTCCATTTGAACTTATTTTGTAGTTGCCAACTTGAGTTATTGGCTGTTCTTTGCTATTCCTAATATAGCAACCTCACACATGTCGATACAAAGTTGTTTAGGAACCGTCTTAGTTTTAAATGGGTAAGTTACTTACTGAAGGTAGTTTTAGGACAGCTACCATGACAGTCATCTAGTCAACTGCATTGACCTCTGAAACAAAGGTCTTAGGTTAGGAAATGACATTATCCAAAGAATTAGGTGAGGATCGAACAAGGTTGACACCCATATCTATCATTTTCAGTTTAAAACATTTCATGCCATGGAGACCGAGGGGGATATGATGCATGACTTCCATAGTGCTGGCAGTGTGTGCTGCTTGACTGAACAATTATACAGATCGCAGAAACCCTGAACCAGTTGGCCATGGCAGGATTGCTGTATATTATTCCTTACATAACTGGACCAATAGCTTTATTCAGTTTCACCCTTTTCTGCACCTTATCAAAATTCTTCACACTTAACAGTACATTGTGGTAGTAGAAGTGAAGGTATTCAAGGGTTCAATGATTTTTTTTACTAAACCAAATAAATGGTTCACGTCCTCCAGGTGGTCATCTTGGACGACGACGTCTTTGAGGAGGACGAGCACTTCTTTGTGCACCTACAGAATGTGAGGCTGGAGGAAGGCGGCGGTAATGCCGGGACGGGCACGCCGCCCAAGGCAAGGCTGGTGGAGCCGTCGGTCGCCACGGTGACCATCCTCGATGATGACCATGCAGGCATCTTCACCTTCGGCCAGCAGGTGCTGCGTGTGAGCGAGAGCTCTGGCACGGTGGCTGTGACCATGGTGAGGAACTCAGGCTCCAGGGGCACGGTGTCCGTCCCCTACCACACGGAGGACGGCACTGCACGTGCCGGGATAGACTATGAGGAGACCAAGGGGGAGCTGGAGTTCACCAATGAACAGACCAGGTGAGTCAGTCTACAACAGTTGGGGAAAATGAGCCACACAGTTTTTGTTTTTCCTCCTGCGAGTATGGATCTCCTGATTGGTAGGAAGGAGAGAGAGACATATACAGTGTCCAGATCCAGTTTCCCAGTTAATTGAGCTTAAATGCGGCATTAAATCTACTTTTCTCTGCACGGTTATTAAGGGTAGTCAGTGACAGTTTCTGCCGAAGAGCTTCCATACCATGACAGTAAGCGACGGTTGACTCTGAACGATAATCCCTTCCCTGATCAGGTTTGGGAGCCTCCCGTCACCACATGTTATCCAGTAGATCCTTTTCCCATTAATTATTGAGGTTCTTTAAGTTGTTTGCACATTTGGCTAATGGTTTGCCCTGTGTTGTTATGTAATAAATGCCCTACAGTAGCTTCGTTATAGAAAAGGATGTGAGCAGAGATTTCACCGTAGAAGTAGAAGTAAGAGATTTCATTCCACAGGATTTCCCTTGTGAAAGACTGTGCTGCCTGTATATAATTCTATATGGATAAACTGTATCCCTATAGTACTTTTCTGCCATTATATGATACGATACCTAAATAGTGGTTCCTGCTAGGTATTTGATGTATAATATAACTATTGTTG
This sequence comes from Cyttopsis rosea, assembly GCA_900302355.1. Taxonomy (NCBI): domain Eukaryota; kingdom Metazoa; phylum Chordata; class Actinopteri; order Zeiformes; family Parazenidae; genus Cyttopsis; species Cyttopsis rosea. Next base: position 7,478 of record OMKR01038359.1, on the reverse strand, counting down.
CCCCTACTGCATTATTCCTTCGTTTGTGCGGCTGCATCCATCATGCACCTGTCTGTCTGCGCACTATGTTTAGGCCTGAATAATTTAGGTGTCCTTTGCGATTAAATATTTAGGTCACTTCAGCCTGTGATGTGATTTAGATAGCAGAGAGAATGTAAATGTTTAAGAGGTGGAGGTGGGCAAACCGTTTTTGGGGAAAGTTGACATAGGTCTAAATTTAAATATGTGTGTTTATTTTTGGGCTTAATGAGGCTTTATGAGGCTCAATTTAGTGTAAATTTGCTGTTGAAGAAATTGACATGACTGTGGTGTGTTTGTGTGTGTGTGTGCGTGTCCATCTATGCGCATGCTGTTTCCGCAGTCAGACCTTACAAGTACGTATTATTAATGTGGAGGAGTATGAGAAGCAGGAAAACTTCTTCATCGTGCTGGAGGAGCCCAGATGGCTCAAGCGAGGAATCTCAGGTCAGCATTTATAAATATTCTTTTTTTTAAATTGTAATTATTATTTGTATTAAGTGGGTGACTCGTGTACATTCAATTTCAATTTCAATTTAATAATATATATATATATAATAAATGTACCGGTAGTAAATAATTAAAATTTATTAATTGTTGGCCAAGAATAACTCCAGTTATCTTTTAACATTAACCACCAAGCGCCCACGGACAATAATATCCTGTTGAGGATCCAATGTCAAAACAGTAACAACACGGGTGGAGGGGG
>OMKR01038346.1:2481-12563 GCA_900302355.1 Cyttopsis rosea | reverse complement strand
CCCTCTATTCTAAGACGACATTTAACAGAAACAAGGCACATATTAGATATTCTGGTTCGAACAGATGAGTCGTGCTGTAAAGTTCATTCCATCCAGTTTGCGTAAGGTTTTGCTGCTTTGGGAAATTAAAAAAAAAAAAAGGGAGGGAAGAACGAGTGCGGAAATTGATGAATCGAGCATAGGCAGTAGTTCAGGCAGGTCACGGAGTCAAGCTCAGCTCTCAATCCCATCTACATCAGCTGATCCTCCTCTATGCATCCAATTGGCAAATCTCATACAGGGGCACTAGTAGGGCTAGTTGCGCAATGGATAACGCGTCTGACTACGGATCAGGAGATTCTAGGTTCGACTCCTGGCTAGCTCGAAGCCTACTTTATTTTTTTTTTCAGCACGGTGGCTCAGTGGTTAACACTGTTGCCTCACAGCAAGAAGGTCCTGGGTTCGATTCCCGCCTGGGGCACTGTTGGCACCGTGCTCCGGTGGGTTATCTCCCGATCAGGGGCCTTTCTGTGTGGAGTTTGCACGTTCTCCCCGTGTTCGCATGGGTCTCCTCCAACATAAGGACCCCGACTAAAAACGTGCAGAACGCTTCCTGTCCTGTCCCTGACCACGGCATGGACCCACCACCTGGAATTGGTCCCCGGGCGCCGATGAAGTGAGGGCTGCCCACTGCTCCTGGCTGCCCCTGGAGGAAGGACGGCCAGGATGGGATAAAAAAAGCAGAGACTATATCTCATCGTTCTCCACTCCTGCATGTGTGTGTGTGTGTGTGTCACCCTCCGCATGTGTGTGGTTAATGTGTGATCAATAAATCATTCTTCTTCTATTGAATGGGCGGACAGACCAGCTCCTTTTGTCGGTTTAACCTCCATGAACAGCAATTCCTCTTGGCACGGACAGGCTCCGGTGCTGGGCGTGCGACCATGTTTCTTGTTTGGCTTGGTTCCTGAGAGTACTGCAGCGGACAATGCTGTGACTGAACTCGCTATAAATCTTCGATTTGATGATAATAATAATATATAAAACTCAAATGTCGCATCCGCACAGTCCGTTTTTTCCGGGCACAGCCGGCCCATGTCCCGCACCCGTGATGCAAACGATGACGTTACTCCAGCAAGTATCGCGGAGAACGCTGGGAAATTCAATCCCAGTCTCCATCTGGGTTTCATTCTTTCCTCCTGCTGCTGCAATTTCTATCCTAACCGCTGTTTGTCAATTATTTGATTACAGGACCGGTTCAGCTGGTTTGTCTTGTTTGCCAAAAGTGTCATTTGTTTGCAATAATTAATTCTAATGATTTATAATAATCTGCTTGAAGGAGCCTGAGAGTTGATTATTTATTTATTGGACTTTATTAATCCCTCTGGGGTAAATATGTCCTCTGCATATGACCCATCCTATACCTAGGTGCTGTGGACAGCCGAGGTGCGGTGCCCGGGGTCCAGCTCTCTTGCCAGTGCCTTGGTGAGGGGCACCGACAGGAGTATTAGCCCCATAACATTCATATCCTTTGATGGTGGGAGGAAACCCATGCAAACATGGGGAGGACATGCAAACTCCGCGCGGAGGGGACCTGGGATGGCCGGGAGTTGAGCCCGGGTCCTTCTTGCTGTGAGGTAACGGTGCGGGCCACTGTGCCGCCAATGACTGGAAAATCAATCCTATAGGCATAGCTACCCGTAAATATTCTGGAAACGCGCCTAATCTTGATTTATCTGCTCCTCAATGACTATCTCAAAGCATCAATAGCTTCATTCCTTTGGCACCCTTCTCCCTGTTTATGCTTATGTTGACGATGCCATTAAGTTATTGAGGAAGGAGGTAAGGGCGCGTGGCTAGCCAAGGCAGATGTCACAGACGCTTTCAAGTGATGCCTTCACACCCTTCGCATGGCTTCTATTTGTCATTAAATGAAGAGTTAAAATTTCTCAGTTAGGCTCATCTTCGGTTGTCGCAGCAGTCCAAAAATATTCAATACTTTCAGAAGGCCTTTGTTGGATTCTTCTTCTAAACTAATGCTGTGCCCATTGAAAACATGCCTGTTTGGAGCCGGCCGATTGCTTGGCCTCCGGTATTGCTGCTGGCAGGTTTCAATCAAACATCATTTGGCCAATAATCCGTGGTTTGCTGTTGTATGATCAAAAATCTGCCATCCTTGCCATCTCACGTTTCTTCTACTGCTCTAATGGAAATGTACCCAATTGCTATAGCTTGTCTTTCGTGGGGCAAACACTGGTCAAGGAAACAAATCCCATTTTTGCGTCAAGGCAACTGTCAATATGAGAACTGAGGGCACCCCTCAGTTCCATTTATTAATAGATTTGTAAGGTGCCTTACGGGGTCATCTGTGATGAGTAACTTCATTATGCGAGCAGCTCATATTCCAGGCTTGGATAATAGAATTGCTGATTCTTTGTCCCGGTTTCAGAATTTCGCTAACTGTGCCCGGAGGCAGCGCCATCCAGCCTGACCTGACTGATTCATTCACACGGTGCTAGTTTAAACACACCCTGCAAACCTAAATGCTCTCTGCTGCTCGCTACATGCGATCTGCGAGCTTAGCTAAGTCTACACTGATAATGTATGATCCTGCATGGTCTTGCTTCTCCTCCTTTTGTGCCATCTTCTCTTTTATAGCTATTTTGCCTGTTAATATTTCTATCATATGTGCCTTTATAGTTCAGTTTCGAATCCCACAAAATGCAGCCATCCTCCATCAAGGGTGCAGGTATTCAATCCATATGCGCAGTTTAGATCCATCCACCAACAGCCTGCTCGAAAACCCATCTATTCATCTCCTGCTAAATGGCCTTCAGAGAGAAACCACAAGACAACGATATTCGTCTCTTTTTCACCCTCCCACTCTTGCAAATTGTTCACATATATACTGTATAAGGGTCGGGTGCTTGGTCTTTATACAGACTTACTATTAGAAACTGTCTTCCTCACAGCTTTACGGATTTCTCAGAAGTGGCGAGTTCACTACACACACAGTAGTGTGGATCTCTGAAGCTAACGTACTGTAACAATTGACCTTCACTACTTCTCTATATTCACTCTAGACTGATAGGGAAGGAACGTCACCTTTACTTTCTGAGAATAATTCCGCTTTTGTCCCGTCTTCTATGTCTCGCTATCTGAGAAGCCGACCTCAAACCAGCCAACAAGAGCCTCACATTGCCACGGAGGAGGGAAAACCCATGTGCCAAGTTTGGTTTGCCTCTCGCCGTCGCCTCCTAAGCCAATCCTGTGGCTCCCGCCAGAGCGCTGCACTGCTCATTCTCTCTGCATATGAGCAGCAACAACTGCAGTAGAAATTGCTCCTGTTTCAACGCTCAAGGCTATGGGCTGATGGTCATCATCTGCCTAAGAGCTTTACCTCCGGTCTGAGGTGCAAACCATCCTCGATGCTCAAGCTATGAATGCCCTGTGATTTGCTGCCTCATACAGTTAACGTTATGGCATATCTGCCAGCTATGCTACCTCAACTGGCATCCGTTAGATTCAATTGGCCTCACTGCATGTCATTTTAGTCTCATTGACTTCCTACAAAGTTGCTCCACTAACTCCTCCCGGTGGCCCTTCCACGTAATCGCATGGAAAGCCAGGGAGGTTCGCCTGGTATAGTCATTTCAGGGGTCTTTTGCTGCTGCTCCCTGCCTTATGCTTTTCCATGTAGGCTCATGGAAGGGTGGGGAGGAGTGCTCTCCCCGCCTCAAGGCTTTCCACGTAAGCGTGTGGAAGGGCAGGGAGGTCCCAGGTATGGCATATCTGCTGGGCTGTCATCATTAACTCACTGGAAACGTTATATCAACTAGCAATCTGCATAGATTAAATTGGCCTCGCAGCACATTTTAGTCTAATTGGCTTTCCTACTAAGTTGCTCAGCTACCTCCTCCCGCGGCACTTCCATGGAAGGCCAGGGAGGTCTGCCTGGTATGGTTGTTTTGGAATCTTTCGCTGCTGCTCTCCCTTCCTTCGGCTTTTCCATGTAGGCTCATGGAAGGGCGGGGAGGAGTTCTCTCCCCGCCTCAAGGCAGCGATGTCTCCGGAACAGAGCATACCGCCAAATATATCTTCCTGCAATTGGAATAAAAGTATTTTTGACTAAAGTGGTCCTGACTGAAATCGAGCGGCTCTCAATCCCATCTATATCAGCTGATCCTCCTGTATGCATCCAATTGGCAAATCTCATACAGGGCACCCTATTTAAACTGCTTGCGCCTGCCTAACTCACGCTGCTTCCTTTGCGAGCTGCTCGCAACCCACCTCCACCCCAGCTCCTCCTTTTCATGCTGCGTCTGACATACAGTATCAATGTCATTGTGGTTGTCATTGATGCCTGCTCTGTTCTGTTCCCTAAGGGGGGTCTTTCGCTGCGGCTCTCCCTGCCTTCGGCTTTTCCATGTAGGCTCATGGAAGGGTGGGGAGGAGTGCTCTCCCCGCCTTATGGCTTTCCATACAGGTGCGTGGAAGGGCAGGGAGGTCCCAGAACAGAGCATGCCGCCAATTGGAATAAAAATATTTTTGTGGTCCTGACTGAAATGTATATATTTGCTATTTATTTGACTTAATGAAGCATCTCAATCTGAGCTGCTACTTTGTCGCCACCGTGGACATTTGCAGGGTGGAATGGCGTGACACCCGTTCATGAATATAGGAATGAAACGAATGGACTGTGTCTATGTTTTTATTGGAACTATGATGGATAGGGCCTCATGTTTATTGTACCTTTAATAATAACAAATATAGCTGCAGGCAGAAATACATGGAGTCCAGGGCTACGCGGGGTCCAGGGTCCAGGGCTTTGTAAATGTTCAAGGGACAAGTGGGCTTTGGCTCTCTGGTTCATGTCTAATTCTATTTTTTGGTCTATGATGGTTCTATGATTGTGTCAATTAATTCTTCTGTCTTCTTTGTGACTTCCTGAATGCTCAGGATTCCACAAGTCTGATGCATTAATGCAAACGCCAAACTCTCAATTATTTGCATTATGCGTGTCATGTGAAGTACACCAAATTTCGCATTGAATGTCTTTGGGTCCCCAGCAATACGCATATCAATTCTGGAGTAGTTCTGAGGATTGGTTTTTGAGATAATGGACCGACATATAGAAGGACAGATGCAATAAGGATGAATACATCATTAAAAATTTTTAAATATTTAATGATTTTTCTTGCTGATACAAAATACATTTAAAACCAAGGATAAGCAAAGTAGTAGCAATAAGTAGTTGATCGATCGCGGATGGCGTCGTCCTATCAAGTCCACTGACGATTCTCACTGACCAATCAGAAGTCTGCAGTGCTGTCACGTGACCATTCTGGAGATGAGGAAAACACGTTTTTTCCGTATCTTCTCCAAAAATGGACCAAATCCGAATGAAACTTGGACCACGGCACGTCGGAAATGCCCCAAATAAAACTTAAAATATTTATTCGTCTCTGCGGATGTGTCGGTTCCATGAGTTTCATACACCGCTGATGTCATTCCCTGCTGAACATAAACAATAGGGCTACGTGCGACTAGACCCCTCATAATATCAATAACAATAAATGTATTTATCAAGTACTTTTCATACCTGGGATGCAGCTCAAAGTGCTTCATTAACATAAAAAAACCTTTTTTTATAAACAAAAACAAAAAAATTAAAGCAATTACATACAAAGTGGATCACAAAGGCAGCTTAAAAGTGCTTCAAATTCAATAAAACAGAATTTTAGATTTCAGAACACTTCGAAGCATATAAAGATTCAAGATATTGCAAATAAAATAACTAAAAAAATAGAAAGTTGAAAATAAAAATAGAAAAAAAGAATTCAAAGTGCTGCAAATTATATATTAAATAAATATGTTTTCACTTGTCGTTTTTTAACTTTTTTGACTAGGAACCAGTTGCAAATAATTTCTCACAATGGAAACATGCCCGACCCCTGGAATGATTTCATTTGAGGCTTATCATTTCTGTCTTTTTGCCTTTTCCGCCGTCCTCCTCAACCCCAATGATGGTACACCTCGACCAGTGGTTGTTTAAAAATGGCCGTAATTATGGAGAGAAGGAACAGAACAGAGTGGACCTGTGGTTTGACAGGGGAGGGCCGCGGTAACCTTTACAAAGTTTCACATTCCGTCTTCATCAAATCGCACACCGGTGCCGGTTAGAAAGCACTCTGCCTCAGCTCTCCCAGTATGTTCCGGTGAAGCATCCATCCCTTGCATAAAGAAAACATTTCCCATGATCTTGCATGGGAAAGCCGACGTGTCATGGGTGAGGAGCACGCATGGCAGAGCTTGTGCTTTACGTGTGATCGCGAACTTCACCTCAAATGCGATCACACGTTATCGCATAGTCTCACATGTGAGGAATATGGAAGAATGTGAGGAATGGAGAAGAAGCCGGCTTCTCCTCCTTGCTCCTCGGTTCTATACAAAAGCAGGAGCAAAACCGGAGGAAACAGTGCAGAATGGACCACTGTGTCCAATATAACAATGACTTTGCAAGGCAGCATCAGCTCAGGGTTCCCATCAGTAATTGGGCTCTAAAGTGTCGACACGATCCATTGGTGCGGCAGTGGATCAGGAGGAAGAGCGGGTTGTCTGGTAAACAGAGAATTGCTGCTTCGATCCCTTGCTCCTTCTAGTTGCATTTCAAAGTGTCAGGAGAATCAAATTATTGATCCCTATGGGAACATTTGTAGGAGCGGTGGGCAGCCACAGCACGGTGCCCACATCCAGATCTAGAGTCTAGGCCAATTGATCAAGGGCATCGGCAGGAGTGTCCCTAACCCTAACACGCATGTCTTTAGGGTTGAACAAACTCGCGTGAACATGGGGAGAACATGCAAACTCCACACAGAAAAGTTCGGTTAAAACCCAGAACCTTCTTGCTGTGAGACCATCCTTGACCAAGACACCGAACCCCTGAATAACAGGTTGGCACCTAGACTGGTTGGTGTATGAATTTGTGTGTAAATCTGAGGCCAAAATTGTAAATCACCCTTGTGCACCGTGGACTAGAAAGGGTGCTATACCAAATGTAGTCAATTTACCATCGGCAACCCATATATTGACTGATTTAGATTGTTTGTATTACCCCTGAATACAAAGCCCTTTCTACTTAGAAGTTATTATCTTTGGGAATTCAAAAATCTCAACTTCATTCTGTACGCTGGCGATAAAATACTTATTGCTCTGATAATGAGCAAGCAGGCGTCATGTTACGTTGAGAATAATGAATAAGAAAATATCTGTGTTTGTGCTGGTTTTATTTAATCAATCCCTGCATCCCAACCTGTTTTCCTTCCAGAAAAAGACTGTCTATTCATAGTCGTATTCCAACTGACTAGGTACAGTGGGGAGTAGAGGAACCCAGCCGCGTGCCTGCTAGCATGCCTTACCGTGGCTCCCCGGTATGAATTAGGTCAGCGGCAGCCTCAGTTCTTGTGCGCGGAGCTGAAAACAATTAGTTGCTATTCCGGGGCTTTTTGAGATAATTGTGCTTCGGTGTGAAGTTATGAATGAGTTGACAGGTTAGCGAACTAAATGATGATGAATGGATCGCTGCACTTATCAGAGCGACTCCTCCGACGGACCCGGGGATGATTGGCAGCGAGAAATAAAAGCCGAGACAGTCAATGGCCGTTGATTGATTTTGCCGTCTTTTCGCGGCGACAGGGGTCAGGGAAAATGGAGGACGGCGAGAGCGGAATAACAAAAATGTATCATGGTGCGCTCATGAGTGATGAAATTGACGAATCAAGACGCGGTGGGACCGTCTTTAGCTCTTTCAAATGGACGGAGGAATGAGGCCGCTGGGTTATACATCAGAAAAAATACCTTTCTGCCCTAAGAAATAGGAGGATATTTCAGGAATCTTTGAGAAGCTTGTACACATAGAGAGATAGAGACAACGGCTAAATACCTGAGGAAAGGGCTTCAGTGATTCATTTCTATTTTCAGATATTTGTGATGATATCAGTGCGGCTCCTCTACCGTGGCTTCCCTTCCAACAGGTCTGGATGAAGTCTGAGGATCGAACCTGAACCGCAAAGCCTTTCGTCCAGGAGGTCAACCCTGTCGGCCATTCCCTTCGTCTGTCTGTCTCTCTCTCTCTCTCTCAACAATGATAATCAATCTAGATACCCAAAGCGCTTCACAGTGAAGGGGGGAAACTCACCTCAACCACCACCAATGTGTAGCACCCACCTTGGTGATGCACGGCAGCCATTTTGCGCCAGAACGCTCACCACACATCACCTTGAGGTGGAGAGCGAAGACGATGTTCTGCATGGTTTTGCTGGGGGTCCTTACCGATGTCATATGGAAGGAAAATGCGAACTTCACACAGAAAGGCCCCGAATCGGGAGACAACCCACCGGAGCACGGTGCCAACAGCGCCTCGGCCGGGAATCGAACGTCTTGCATTGTGCTGATAGAAGGGCAGTCTAATCTGGAATAGTTCAATTCAATTCAATTTAAAAACAAAATGAAAACAATTTAGGAATATATACATGAATTATAATTGTATACATATAAAATGATTTAATATAACATAATTAGAATTTAGAATTAGCTTGAGAATTTTTCTCTGCCATGGTGTAACGGAATGGATTGCAAGAGTGCAATTAACTCGCTTGTGTGCTAATGCACCGACGCAGCGTAGCCTCCACTAAATTGCACAATTAACCTAATCACAGGATATGGTGGTTCTGAATAGTTCCGGGCCAAACAGCTTGAGAGAGGGAAAAGATAAGAAGCAAATTCTTATCTCAAAGAGTTTGCCAGACTGGATAAACACAAAGCCTCCGCAAGCAAAGTTCAATAATTAGATCAATTAAGCCAGTGGGTAATCAGATGCAGAGAGGAGCGGCTCACAAAGCCCCTTTCAGGATGTGAAATGAAGGGGGGCAAGCCAACCTGCGTCTTGCATTGTGCTGATAGAAGGGCAGTCTAATCTGGATTAATTTGTGGATAACACGTATACACACACCTACAGTAAATGAACACACACATCCACATATGCATACACACGGGCTAGAAGTATATGTGTTGGGAACACACTTTCAAAAACAGCGCACACAGTGTTTCCCAGAAAATTAGAACGTTTGGTAATAACTGCATAATCACGACCAAAGTTTAGACTGCAAATCTCTTCACCGGGAGACTCTGAAAATGTCAATTGGCTTTTTTCCTTTATAGATATTTGTTGCTCTTATCAGCCGCTATATAAAGTCTGTGCTGCCCAATCCCTTGATGCTCTTCCTCTTCTCCTCCTCTAACTCTGGTCTAACTTTTCTTTAGTTCTATTACTCCGTTATGTTTGTGCAGTAAGGTCTGTCGTGGAAAGTGATGAGTTACAATGACTCGTTACAGTACTTGCGTCGGTTTTTACCTGTAACGGTGCTTTGATACTTTTACATAAGTAAATTTTCTGCCATATTGTTGGATTCAATTTTTATGACCGTTGCAGAGTAGACATAACATAGGATTTGACTTCAATCCCTAAAGACCAAAAAACCCATTTGAATAAATTGTGGGAACAATTATAAAGATTTTTGAATTCCAGAGCAATCAAAGAAAGCATTTCTATGTTGAGGCTAACAACCTAGCGGCCTTTTGGTTAACGGTGTAAATGTGCGCAGAGTTAGGGTTACCCTAAGAGTACACATGCGTTAAGGTTAGGTTAGGGTTACATTAAGAGTAGACATGGGTTAGGGTTACATTAAGAGTAGACATGGGTTAGGGTTACATTAAGAGTAGACATGGGTTAGGGTTACATTAAGAGTAGACATGGGTTAGGGTTAGGTTAGAGTATACATGTTAGAGTAGATATGGGTTAGAGTTAGGTTAGGGTTACATTAAGAGTAGACATGGGTTAGGGTTACATTAAGAGTAGACATGGGTTAGGGTTACATTAAGAGTAGACATGGGTTAGGGTTAGGGTTAGGGTTAGGGTTAGGGTTAGGGTTAGGGTTAGGGTTAGGGTTAGGGTTAGGGTTAGGGTTAGGGTTAGGGTTAGGGTTAGGGTTAGGGTTAGGGTTAGGGTTAGGGTTAGGGTTAGGGTTAGGGTTAGGGTTAGGGTT
>OMKR01038339.1:0-13516 GCA_900302355.1 Cyttopsis rosea | reverse complement strand
GATCAAGGTGCAGCAGCGCTGAGATGCACGCAAGCTCTGTCACGGGGGCTCGGGCATTTCCCTCTCCCACACACACACACACACACACACACACACACACACACACACACACACACACACACACACACACACACACACACCCCCACCCCTTGGAGCAGCAGAAAGTTTCATTTCCCGAGTAGACAAGCTTCCATCTGGCCTGAGCGGCGGAGGCTCATCTGAATGACAGAGCCATCAGTCTTCCCTACTTTCCAAAATGATGGGAGAACCTCCATCCCTCCATTCCTTCATTTCTCCCTTCAGTTCATCTTCAGGAAGTGCGCTATCCTCTGTTATTTCCTGCCAGAAATATAACATTCATCCCAAATGCTCTACAAAAGTAAATGGATCAGATTCTATGTAGCGTCTGACAAAGCAACGGTGCTGGAGATTTGAATTGCTTTCCTTAGATGTGAGAGACAGAGAAATATGGAAATGTGCCTCTGCAACATTCTTTCTACTTTCTTTGTCAGTGGTCACTTCATGAGGCGTAGCTGCTCGCTGATGCAAATATCAAATCAGTCAATCATGTGGCAGCAACTCAATGCAGAAAAGCAGCAACACGGTCAAGAGCCATGAGATGAAGTTCTGTTACTTAGACAGATCAGAGGAGACCGGCCAGACTGGTAAAACCGACCGGAACTCAACTCTCTTGGCACACATTAGGCCCCTTAATACCAAGTGAGCATTGTTTAAATGCCACAGCCTACCTGAGTGTTGCTGCCTTTGGGAAGCTAAAAATATATTTATATGCCAACAGTTCTGGAGACTCCCTGGTTGCATTCGCACCGGCAGTCGGAACTCTGAAGTGACGTCAGCCAATGGGGTTTGAACACCAGCTCCGTGTTCCCTGTTGGATTTATTCGCTTCTTTCTCCTCATCAGTTTTATTGGACTTCAGTCCATTTATGCTGTTTAAAAACATGTACAAACTAGGGATTAGATGGTTAGAATGTGTGACAAAATTACCAACTGTCTCCGTGTCAACAGTAAAATGTTTTTTTTTTGTAATGGCCTATTGAAAACGTTCAAATTAAAATAAAAAAATGGTAAATGTTACTGTTGAACAATATTTAGTTATGTATATATTTTGATTTATTTTTATATTTATAGCCCCGTTTATTAATTTCAGGATTTATTTAATAGGAAAAGTTATTATTGGTGTGACGGTAATGAGCTCATGTACTGCGGTGATGTCACGTGACCCAAGTATTGCGGTTATCGTCACAGCCCTATTGTTATGCGGCTTCAAGAGAGAGCGCATCTATAGAGATGTGTTTCCTGGTGATGTTGTGATGAATGGTCTGTCAACTGAGTGATCAGTGGCTGATCACCTGGTTTCCACTGGCAATAGAAGCCCTTCTTTTATTTTTAATTATTCATATTTAATTACAAGTAATAACCTTGAGCTGCAACTTAATCACCGGACCATCCGTGCCACCACGTCCAAATCCTCCATCTGCTTCCTTGTTACAAGCACCAAACAGCCTCCATGCAATTCATAAATAGAAAAAAAAACTTTTATATCAATCCACGGTTTTTATTCACGTTAAATGCAATATTCCAGCGATCTGTCACTGCAGCGCGGCAGCCGTAGCAGACATGCGCGGATTGGCCCCCCGACTTCTCTACGTAACTTCCGGTTTGCCGTCTAGCGTAATCCATGTGAATGCGGCACAACATATTCTCGTGCTCTGTTTGCAATGCGCTTTAGCCCCTTTTACACAGCCTGTCCAAGCCGGCAGCGCCTTTATTCAGCATCGCCGCTCTGTAAAAAAGGTACGGAGACGGAATGGAGGGGCAGAGTTGACCCACCTTTGTGCCGGCAGCGGAGGTAGGTGAAACGGAGCCGGAACGCCGTCTGTGTAAAAAGGGACAGCGGCAAGCCGGCTCAGGGGAGCGACGTTCTGGTGACCAAGTTTTTCATTGGTCGGAGGAAAATAAAAATAAAAATACTGCACTCGGGAGCTGCGTCTTGTCACAGCGCTGCAGATATTCCTCTAAAATTCCAATTTGAATTTATATGCTTTATTAATTGTTATATATATATATATAGACGTTTTTGTTTTAATACGTTTTTTAATGCTCAAATTTAGAACTAGAACTACATTACACACGTCCTTTACATTCCGTATGGAGTCCCGGATGCAAGAACCCAAACCCAGCATTATTAAATCAGTGATCATTTGCAACCTGTCCTAATAATAAATAAAATAATAAAATATTAAAACAGCCTCCGGAGAAGGAAGGATCTTTCTCCACCGTGCCAGTCCGCACGTCTCTGAGCCGGCAACACGGGTCCACAGCTCCGCTCCCCGCACGTCCTCACCCGTGGCTACCAGGTCAATTCAATTAAATAATTTAATATGTTTTATAATTTAAAATAATACGATTATTAAATCATTGTGATTATTTTCAACCTGTCTTTCTGGCCAACGCTGTTGTGTACGTCACGCGCCATGACCACGCCCCCGTGATTCCGGAAAGCCGGCTTTGCGGCACGCTGTCTAAACGCACACACCGGGTCGGCAATTTGCCGTCTTTGCTTGGTTCTGTGTAAAAAGGCAAAGCCGACATATTGACGGGCTGTCTTTGCGGCATTTATGCGGAATCCTCTGTGTAAAAGGGGCTAGAGTGTGTGTGTGTCCATGGTAGGTTGACTATGCGGCGTGCCATCCACTCCGCGTTTCTCCAAACACGTAGATGTATTTATTTTTATTTTCCGACGTTTCCGTAATTGAATGAAACAAAAAAGCCCTGCGGAGCGGAGCGGCACTGCTCCATACACTGCGGGCGCTGCTCCGGACACCACGGGCAAAGTCTGAACTTTTAAATTAGGCAGTGTAGATGTAATATGAGTGAAGATTCAGCAACTGCCTATTTCTCGCCTCAAATTTGTTCAGAAACAGATTTTGGTGGACTGATAAAGTGGAATTAGTGAACGTTTATACAGAACCGGCACAAACAGTTCTGGGGTGGGCATGGTTAGCAACAGCATTTACATTTAAAGTGACACACATACTGAAACAGCCTGTCAGGAGCATGGAGAAATAGAGAGACAGGTTAGAATGGCTAGAATGTATAATCTGAGTGGTATTTTCAGCAACTTCAACACTTCAAAGACACGTTTTGGGGACCTCAGAGACCTATATTAACCTGTTGAAACGGACCATAATATGGCTCCTTTAATTGCAGGGGGTCCACAACAAAATATATTACATGTACATTTTGTTTTGCATATATTTTTATATATTTTCGCTCACAAAATATACTCATCCATCTGCCAAGGGGGGCTTGCCATAAAAATGCGTGGGAACCCATGAGCCAGGGTACCTAGCTAACTTTCACCTTTTTTGACTTTCACCTCTTCAACATGGTTTAGAAAAGAGCATATAAAAATTGTATGTTTCCAAGCTATTTTTAGCACCATAATCTCAATTAATGCAGCTTTAAAGTGAGCTATTTTTTCCTTAGAGAGCAAGGCTTAAAAAAAGCTTAATTTCTCTATCCGTTCCTATTCCTCTCCTCAGCATCGTTCAATTATTAATCAACATCCTGACACCTCATCTCTCTCTCCATCATTCCTCCTTTCCTTTGACCAGGTACGCAGATCTTTCCGCCACTACTTCCTCTGGTCCAGAAGTGTCAAACTGGGCTACGATGTCCTCACATGGGCGACCACTCATCTGGCGATCTGCTATACCGTCATGCCTTTCCTACTGCTGGCAGTGGAACCCACCATGAGTTACTACAGGTAGGCTGGTTTGACTTTGGGGGTAAATTTGTTCTAGGTCAGTACAATGGCAGATTATAACCCTATTTTTTAGCACCACTTGCTTTGAGGAAGTATTAAAAGCAACCACTCAACCAGTTGATAGATGGCCATGAAAGCAAGCTCACAAGCGCCTTCGGCAGGAAGTAATCCATTCTGATTTACTTCCTGTACATACTGTATATATGCGGCGTTAAGATAGGTTCTATTTTTCAACCCAGGCCTTATTAAAATGTTTATTTCCATCATTTATTATTAACTGTTCATAGAACAACCTCACTGAACGCTTTACTGTTGAGAAACTTACCACCCTGACACAAACATTTAAGACTTTTTGAAAGGGGAAGTTTCTCGATAGTAAAGTGTTGTGGTTGTGGGGAGGTTGTGCTATGAACAGTTATGAAGGATGGGAACCAACATTAAAATTAGCGATAATTAGAAAATTAGCGAACTTTAATATTATATGTCAATACAATATTCAACCAGCCTTTTGTTGTACAATTATTTTATGTTTTTCATTTTTTCCTCCTTCATTGCAGTAGTGCTAAGAGATAATTGATAAGTGATAGTTTCGTATATTGTCTTGCAGAGGTATTATATCATTGTGAAATTAAGACATCAAATAGTGAAAGTAGCCTAAATTAATCCCCATTAAGAAAATATGACATAAAACCTGAAATATTAGTTTTATTCAAGTTTTATTTCATATGATATGACACTTGCCATTTCCAAATAGTTCAATATCATAAATTTGTGACATGTGACGTGATATAAGCAGAGAGGTAACATTATCATAATAATACCCCCCGCCCCTAATAATTTCTTCCTCTCCATTCCTCTCCTCTCCTTTCTCCCAGATCCATGTTCTTCCACGTGCACATCATCAGCATTCTGGCTGCGATCGTCCTGCATCGGAAGCACAAACCCAGGGACCCCGAACCTTTGTCCCCCCTCCACCTCCTCCTCCTCCCCCACTCCGCGTGCCAGGACGCTCTGTCCAACAATGTTAAGGCTGACTGAAACTAACTACCCCCTCCTCTCCTCCTCCTCCCCGAACAAGGGCCCTTGAGGAAACTCTAAATCGGAGTAAACGCTGTGATGATGTCATTATTTCTTGGTTAATAAGTGAAAAGGGACTGAATAGTAGTAGGAATAACGGCACAAACAGAAACAGGACTTTAACCCCATGCCACATTCCTTGAAGGAAACCTCACGGACCGACTCCCCTGTTCTCCCCTGCCTCCCTTCACACCTACTTTAACTCCCCTACACACCCCACGCTCCATCCTTAGACAACACAGCATCTATCTGTAGTACAACGTGCATGCGTGCATAAACTTGCAAAAACAAACGTGTACATACTTTCTCTCGGGCCTCACCACAAAGGCCGCCTTGTGCGACCGTAACAAAAGGACATGCGTCGGGGAGACAGAGCCTGTGAGTAGGTGTGTGTGTGTGTGTGTGTGTGTGTGTGTGTGTGTGTGTGTGTGTGTGTGTGTGCGTGTGTACAATAACCTCAACTGTACGCGCACCAGATTCTCTCCGCCCAGCTGCTAGACTCCATACAGTCTGTTTATTCTGTCGTATTCTCATCGGAGGAGTCGGGGTAAATAACTAGCTGCTTATTTATTTACAATGGTTTTAGACAAACAACAAAATGTTGCCTCCATTTTAGCAATGGACACAACTCCCACTGCTGTCTTCTTCCTCTCCTACTTCAGAAGCTGTAGGAGATCATATTTAGTTGTTTCTCCACATGTAGATGCATGAAGATCCAAACAGAGACATCTGCTAGTGGCTCCAACCCTCTGTCCCTGATACTTCATATAGTTTTTCTTTATTTAACCCACCTTGCTTTAGCTATTCTTCTGATAGCCACAGTCAGTTCTCATCGTAACAATGCCATCAAGTGGTTTAAATGCAGTGGTTTAAAAGGATCCATGCAGAGGTGCTCTTTTTAAAAAAGTGCAGAATTTGGAATGCAAGTTTAAATGCACAAATGTGGTGAAAACAAACCCCAGGATTATCATTTATGATGATCAGGTTATCAATCATAGAGGTTGAGTTGTTGCTAACAACCTGATTGATAGGATGTTGAATTTCTTGAATTGGAGGTTTGCAATAACAACAATTCTATATATATCTAGGCACGGTGTCCACTAACTAAAGCAGATATAATTATATAGAATTATGGAACGATGCCTTAGCAGCTTTGGAATCTGGTTCTCCAGGATAAAGGTTCTAACTTGTTTGATGGAAATCTGTTTTTCAGTCTGTGTGTGTGTGTGTTTATCCATGTATTCATATGTGTTATGGTGTTCAATCCAAGCTGTTTCAATGCATCATCTTGTAAAAAAGATTTGGATTTGGACAACAAACATGGGTATTTAGGGGTGAACTTGGGGCCTCTCCCTCGGCAAATTTTCAAAGTTGAAGATGTTTTTAATCCATAACTTGCGATGGCACAGATCTGACGTAGTTAAATACGTCCACATAGGAAAACGAATATGTATTTTATTCAAGTTAGACGGGATCATGTCTGTCTGAAAATGGAGCCGTTTTTTGCCTTTCTAAAAACTAGCAACCTACAGCTGCAGTACGGCTGTGATACTATAATAATATAACAATAAGATGAGATGCAACGTTTTAACACAAATTATTTAATTGATTCCCAAGAGAAATTATCTCTAGCGTCTCCTATCAGAGTAAAGAAAATACTACACAAATATTTCACCTCAGATAAATATTTTAAATGTTTTAACTGCACATAAGCACCTCTAATATACTTTGTATGTTTTTTCTCAGCAGTTATAGCTTCCTAAGCATGATGATGCCTGTATTTTGTACCCTAACCCTTAATGCGGGGAATGGAGTGATTTATTATTAACTAAATGAATATGAGCGGTCAGCATATGCAGCTATTTTAAGTTAACACTAGTTTATTGACGTCAATATTAATATTTTTATTTTGTTGTCATGTTTATCTAATATGCATTTTTTCATGTGTATATGTATAATCTAAAGAGTTGTGCATGTGCATATGAAGGAAAGAATGTTAACGAGGACTTGAAAAAGCTCAATATCGATTAATAAAGTTTGATACAAGCAAAAAGGTGTTAAAAAAGGTGTTAAAGTTTGTTTTTAAAATATATTTTTTATTAAATTTATATTATACATTTTTTTATTTTCCTTGGGCCTTTTTCCTGGTTTATTCACTTAATTTTTAATATATATCTTTTGCATTTTCCCGCTCATTTGCTTTTAAATATTATGCTATTTTCACAGCTTGTTATAGTGAATTCAGATTTTTCTAAAGTACTTTGTAGTTTTGGGTGAAGTTCTGGAACAGATTGTCTGTTGTATGGTAGGTATTAGTTTGACTGTAACAGAATGCTTGAGGTACTGCTGATTTGGACTCCCACGGCACTGCTGTTGGGTGAAATTTCCCCGATAGGGTCCAAGTCAATCTTCAGTCGGAGAGAGCGGTTTATCTGTAGACATGCTTCTAAGACTAATCAGACCCTCTCTACGCAACGTAAGGTCCCAAGGCGCCGGGCTGCTGATGATCCTCTAAATGTGAGCAGGTACCACATGTCCCTTTCCTGCGGTCCCTTGCCCCCCGGACACAAACATGGAGCCGTTGTGCTGTTTTGATGCTACACTAGCTAATGAAAGCCCTGTGGGCTTCATTAGCAGAACGCCCCCAGACGGCTTACATTGAGAAATATTTGATAACAAAAAGGAAAAAAAATGTGTTTATTTTTCTTTATCCTTAGATATTCTTAGATATGTCTTGAAAGACTTAAGGGGTAACCTAGTGACTTCTCGGTTTGTTAGAACTATGGAAGAAGTATGTGGAGTATGCTTTCTCAAAAGGCCACTGTGACGGTCCGAGGGGCATGGTTAATCCGTGGGCTGCAGACGGCAGCGGGGGCGTCTCCCCGCGATGGCATGTCTGCTCCGAATCAGCCGAATCAGCGCCCGAGCGGCACTGATAAGTCCAATCGGAATGTTTGAGGCATTTACTACTGACACGGTGGTTACCCGGCCCGTACCGGCACCCCGAAGGAGAGCCATTCCTCAGCATGCGTCCCCAGGACCCACGCGGGTTTCAGCCGGGCCCCAGCCCGTTCCGGCGTCCCAGAGGAGGAGGTCCGGGACTCCTCGGCATCCATCCCCAGGACCCACGTGGGATTTGGCGGGACCCCTCCCGAGGGCCCAGAGGGGGACGGCCAGGGGTCCGTCTGGATCGTCGGCGCTACGGGACAACCCTGTCCGGTCCCGCACGACTTCCCTCCCAGCCCGGAGGGGGGGTGCGACTACCAGCCGGGTTCTTTGGCGCCGCAAAACGCTGTTCTCCCTTTCCGCTCTGTCCTCTCTCTGTCCCCCTGGCCCCTGTGATTTGGGACAGGTTATATCAAGTAAGCCGTGACACTCAGTCAGGAGAAGAAATAACCCTGTTGTTGGTTTTGAAAAGCCGCCAGGAAATGCTTTTCCAGGCAGCTCACCATAACCTGATGGTCACCTCGGAAACGTTTGGGCAGATGTGCGTCGGCTACACCAACTGCGCCACTGAGGTCCCTCCCACTAGTCGAGACACTGTTCGAAAGACTCGGTATGGACCTCATCGGGCCATTAGACCGCAGTGCTCGCGGGATTTGTATTAGTCCTAGTGGATTGTGCAACCCGATACCCCGAAGCGGTGCCGTTGCTGTTTCAGGTCATCTCCTGAGTCGGGATTCTGGGAACTTTACTTAGAGTCCGCTAAATTTGGACCAGCGTGTACCATCCCCAGACTGACGGCCTGGTGGAAACAGTTCAATAAGATGCTGAAAAACATGATTTGGAAGTTTGTTCACGAAGATGGCCGTAATTGGGATAAATGGTTGTACCCTCTGTTGTTCGCGGTGCAGGAGGTGCCTCAGAGCTCCACAGGATTTTCTCCCTTTGAACTCCTTTTTGGCAGGGGACTCCAGGGGGTGCTAGACCTAATTAAGGAAAACTGGGAGGAAGGCCCTAGCAATAGTAAAAATGAAGTACAGTACGTTATGGACCTGTGAGCAAAGTTACATGAACTGGGGCGGATATCATGGGAGAATTAGCTCCAGGCTCTAAATTCTAAATTCTAAATTCCTCGCAAAGTGGTAAGGGCCTTTTGTCTTTACACGGCGGGTGGGGGAGGTCGATCTATCCCATAACAGTGCAGAGATCTAATAATTAATTATCGGACATGTGTCTTGTAAGTTTGAAGTTTGAATTTCCCTGTCACACGTTCATTATGGATGATACATGAATAGATTTATTTCAACAGAAAACCAAAAAGATGACACTTGCATGTTGTTGTTATTCATTCTTCACCGAGTTTATTTTACCATCGGCAATAAGTTCTACACATATTCTCATACATGGACAGAGCATACATACTGTACTTTGGGACAACCTGACAAACAGTAAATCAATAAATATGGTGAGATTCTGCAGAGAGAGATCAAGAGGGAACTCCCAAACTGCATTAGTTGGGTCAAAAATTAAACTGGCGCCATAAATTAAGATGTATAAGAGTCTGAATAAGTGGCTCCATTCACATGTGTCTTATCTAACCATCAGAGATGGTTCTGTCACAAAGAGTGCATACTCGATATTTTCAAAGTATGCCTAGGCACATGATGACCGTCATGGCCATAACAAAATAAAATCTTACCTGAGCCCATTTCCTAAAATCCTTGAAAGGTTAAGACCCTATCAGAAACACTAAACTCACTATCAATCTTAAATCATTGTGGAACATTTTGCGTTTAGTAAATCAGCATTTTCTTTTCGGTAGGCGATTTGCCAAAGGAATCTCCGTTCTGTGTGTGATTGAGCAAATCTGTCATTTTGCTCAAGAAAATAAATTCTTCTTGGGCATCATTGTTGTGACGCTGCTCGCCTCGTACGAGCATCAAACTCTTCATAACGCAAGCAGACTGCACAAACTAAATATATAACCATGTGTTTTTTTTTAAATACCTCAGATGTGTTAACTTTAAGCAGCCCTAAGCATGAATTAATGAGGCAGCCAACTTAGTCAAAATAATAGAAACAGTGAAATCTAGTCGTTAAATCAATGTAACACAAAGCTTGTAACTGCAAGACCCAAGAATAAAACGAAATAAAACAGAAACTATTCTATTATTCAGTACATGCACCTGCATCATATCCAACACAAGCTTTTATTGCTTCTATACAGCCTTGGAACTTCTGAGAAACTTGTGTTGTGCTCTGACAAATGCCGCAAATCCCTCAAAATTTAGCTAAATTTCTGAGCTAAATCAACACAACTCAGTCAGCGTCCATATTTAACTGTATTGAACATATTATGAAAAAAGTAAGGACCCCGTTCCTCTACTTAGTTTTCCTCTAAATCCAATTAGAATTATCTCAAATCTTAATTTATCCGAGGCCGGTTCCCGCCATGTCCATCCACTTTTCTTCTTCACACACGCAAGACCTCACAGACCGAGCAAATCGGATCGAAGAACAGGCTCAGACCGCTAAATATTTCATTGTCTTTTGACGTTCTCCTTCGCTGTAGCCATTGCTTAGGATCAACGTTATCCTTGTGGTACATAACTTGTAGCAATCTTTAGGTTTTTAAGAGTCTTGTAAATTATTTTGAAAGTTTTGAAGTTTAAAGACCTTAAATTAAATACTAAAAGAGTAGTGCTTTGCTCATTAGAAAAGCCGATGGTAGAACTTCATCTCACAAGTCTAATAGTGATTAATAGCTATTAAAAACGAATAATAACTAAGAATAATGAGGCATATTGAGGGGGTGAATTTTAGTCCGAGATCCTTCAAACGAAGGCCTTTTAAGTATCCCAAAATTAGCAAGACAGGGTTCATAAGCATGATTGTGAAACAGTTATTCACTAATGGAAGTGCATTTATAAAAGCTGTACTTGACACAACCTGTCAAATCCCCATCTTTCCATTTACGACCACTAGAGGGCAGAAAACATGATATTTCATGTGGTTGTGCTTAATTACTGCATGGTTACTACACCATTAAATGGTTCGAACAGAGATAACTGAAGTGATGTGGAGCTAGGATAACATTTGGAATTTGAAGCATTTCAGCAGTTACCGATGAAGGGTAGGGGACATAGACAAGTAATTTCTTCCTGTTCCACCTGCATCCTCTGATCAAACCATTTACAACTTTCTAAGCAGAATTCTAGTTTTCTAACACTGAATGTTTAATTGCATGTGTGACAGGTTAGGCAAATGTATTCACCAGCACTTCTCGTCCTCATTAAATGCTGTAGAAACACAGCCTAAGCAACAAATCTTCTAGTAATAACTATAAAGAAAAACATTTGCTTATTTTGTGTCATTAAGTCACTGGACCAGATACAGTATCTGGTCTGCTTCAGATAATCAGAGGCCGAGAGAGTCCGGTGGGACTCTCTCTCACTCTTTCTCTATCGGGAAGATAAAGTAACAGTGTTTTTACAACATCTAAACAAAAGAAAAGAAAACCAAGGTGACATTAAAAAATAGTTTTTTCCTTCATAATGTTCATAATTAAATGGTTTTTTTTCTCTCGCATTAGGCATAAGAATCAATCCACGTAGCAGTTGATTGGCAAAATGCGTAAAGCACTTATGGACGTTTTGAAGAACCTATACAGTGGAATGTTCTAGAAAATTCCCATAATGCTTTAAGGAGTCTTCAGTCATCTATCCTTAAAAAAAGAGACCAATTTAAAACCCACTTGTCACCCTACAAGATAGAGGGAGTAAATCCCCCCTCGCTGTTAATTTTCTTTTAATGAATGATATTGAGAGAGCGTGTCAGTTGTCATGGTTACGGTGTAACAGTTGACCTGTGCAGTAGCAGCAGCAGCAGCAGCCGCCCGGTGACCAATCGGTCTGTCGTCTCATCAGGAGGCTACAAGGTCACAAGGCTAAAGTTCTTTCATCTAGAATTCCAGTAATATTTAAAAATTCTTTACAGATTTATGTTTTTCTGCAGATCGGCCAAGTTCTAGATTGTTTCCGTTCTGCACCGTAATCCATCCCACACCAAAGTTATTTTTCTAAAAATACATTTCAAGTAGTTTGTCCCTAAATGCGGAGTGGGGTGGGATGGGACCTCAGTTTTTGCCGCTTCCCGCCGATGCGGCCACTTGTGTTTCCTCTTTTGAGTCCTTCTTCCCTTCTTTCTTCTCGTCATCTTTGAAGAACAGGAGGGGAAACATGCCGAGGATGCAGCCGATGCCCACGCCGATGGCCTTCCCCTGAAACACAGGAGGAGGACGGTGAATATGGATAACAGTGACCTGTTTCAACATGAATGCTTATAATCACTTTTATTATATGTAGATGTTTTTATAGGTGTGTTTTTATGTGTGCTTTGTTTTTTATCAGCGTGCTGCCTTTCTTGGCCAGGACCCTCTAGAAAGATTCAATCTCAATGTGGCTGGAAATAGGATTCTCTCTCAAATGGGAGGAAAAAGGATAAAGATAAAAATCACCATCGTGGAGACAAAAATCTGCAAACTTTCAGCCATTCAACTCTGGATTGTGAGGCCATCTTTTGTCTTTGGCAATGTTAAATAACACATTTCAGCCACTTATCTGCCTAAAAACAAATGAAGCCAATTTGCACAAACAACATTGAAGCGAGAGTGACTATTTTGTGAGTCAGACCCCAACAAATGGAAGAATATATGTAAAAGTATTTCACAACTTGTCAAAATAATCAGCACGGCCCGTCACGAGCGGCCGGGGGGCCTTTCTATTCTCGTCATGGCGGCTAATTAAAGTTTCGCACTTGAGCAGAGACACTTTATTAAAATCCAGTCGCTTCTGTTTCTCCTGCATGACGAGTGGTTCAGAGTCGTGTTACCACTTTGATGCTGCTCACCTCGGATAGCCCCGAAAAAAGATCACTGCGGTAGGTCAATCGAGAATCAACCCAGACACCAGACCAGACGCAGCCCTCAGTGGCTGGGGACTTTAATAAGGCGAACCTCAAACAAGTTCCAACACATCCCCTGTCCCACCAGAGTAGATGGATATTGGACCACTGCTACATGCAGTTTAAGGAGGGCTTCAAGGCCACCTCCCTTCCACCGTTCCACAAGTCAGACCATGATGCCATTTTCCTGATACTGTATATATAAACGTCTGGTTCGGGAAGCGCCAGTGACGAGGGAGGTCAGCAGCTGGACCGCCCAATCAGAAGCCACACTGCAGGACGCACTGAGTGACGTCGACTGGGACATTTTTCACTCCACCCCCGATGACATCAGCGAGTTTATGGAAGTGGTGACGAACTTCATTGCTAAGCTAGTGGAAGATGTGGCTCTCATGGTTACCATCCATATGCGATGCACTGAATGCACGCACCGCTCCTTACAACGCCGGCCTTGTGTCGAAGACCTGTGCCGACCTGATCGCCCCAGTGTTAACCACCATATTCAACCGCTCCCTGATCCAGGCCATGGTGCCCACCTGCTTCAAGAGGTCCACTGTTGTTACTGTGCCTAAGACAGCCAAGCCAGCTGATCTGAATGACCACCATCCTGTTGCTCTCACCTCTGTGGTCATGAAGTGCTTTGAAAGACAAATTAAGGATTACATCTGTTCCTTTCTCCCAAGCACCCTGGATCCATTACAGTTTGTCTTCCGCCCCAACCGATCGACGGATGATGCAATCT
>OMKR01038332.1:3497-19235 GCA_900302355.1 Cyttopsis rosea | reverse complement strand
ACGTCTGACAGAGTGGTTGACAGGTCTATTAGCTGTGTGAAGCCATTTATCAAATAGATGCACACAAATGCATTCTGAGGAGAAAGTAAACAAAACAGAGAATATCAAGCAGGAACAAAAAAAACTGGCGCAGAGAAACAGAAGATAGTGATGGAGATTAAGACTGAGTTGCATCAGATGTCAAGGTTTGTCTTGTAATGTAAAAACATGTACGTTTGTGGAAAACAAGTCAAAATTTTAAGACAAACTTCTTCTACATCCAGCATTTTTCAAGTTAATGTTTTACAGCATAAAGAAAGGAGATATATGGCAATCTGTAGATATTCTCCCAAAGACTGCAGTTTGTTGAGGATTTTTTTTCCAAGAAAGAATGGGCTTTGCCGCCATCTAGTGGTCGCCAACAAAAGATACACCCCAGGGCTCCAGACTAACCTTTCCACTCGAGACTTAATATTTGCAAATTTGATATTTGATGTGTACCCATTATGCACTGTGCTTATTTCGTTCAAGTATACAAATAGAAACTATTAACAATACTGTACATTTAAAAAATATCAAGAAGAAATTTTTAACTTAAATGTGCAATCATCAACCAATCAATAGCTGTCCTCCTTTCAAAACAGTAATGTGTGTGTGCATGCGGCACTGCGCACAGTAACGTTAAATGTTAGTGAGTATCGCTGCGAACAAATCTGTGATTCAGTGATTCTTTCGCAGTATGGGTTCGCGTTTGCTGCAGGGATACACTCATTGTGTGCAAGCGAACGCAATTCGAAACCCCGTTTGCTCGCAACTGACTGAGAGCTCAACTGAACTGACTGATGAATGGATCATTTCAGGAAGTGATTCAGTTCAGTTTGTGCACCTGAATCGTTCACGAATGACACAACACTGTTAGATCTTTCCCTTACTTTGAACAACACGAATGCTTAGAAGGTTATTTTTAATGAAAAACACAATACAATAAAGTGCAATGACAAACTCTCTTATATCCGACTCTGCTGCACACGCAGACTGAGCACTTTCACTTTCAGTTTTAGCGTCCGACTAAGTATTGATCACACGCTTAGTATTTTATAAATAAAAAAAATGACATTAAATATATCTATTAAAAAAAAAAAAGCAAAACAGCGGTGGAGGCGGTGGGAAAGAACGCACACTCTCAAAAAATGGTCGCAGTCTGGTGCCCTGCACCCAATATAAGGCTATAAAAATATATCATAAAGAGAAAGAAAACAAAACTTTGATGCGGAAAGAATAAGATATTTTAAGATAAGAAAAACATAAGACAACAAACAGCTCTCCAATGGTCAACGTTCCCCCGAGGGTTGCTGTTATATTCCTGTATTAATCAAACAGGAAATTAATTTGGGAAATATAAAAATCAACCCAAGGACAAACCCCCTGAACCCGGGTGTGACCCTACCTTGCTGATGAGTGCACTGAGGTCCCCGGGGCTGAGGCCGTCGTAGATGCCAGTGAAGATGGGAATGGCGATGATGATGTAGCTGAGGAAGCCTCCCAGGTAGTCGAAGGTGTTCACACCAACTGGAGGGAGAGAAAGCTGCGTGTTAGCAAATACATCTAGAAGCCTTCATGGAGCAGTTAATGACCTGTGTGAGTGTCGGAGATATCCGTACTGTAAAGCCAGAGCTCCTTGTTCATCAGGCTCTTCTGAGTATGCAGCAACGTCTGCAGTCTGCGGTCAGTCCTCATGTGTTCAATTTTACCAGCTCTACACACACGCACAGGGGGAGTAGAAGATGTTCGGTGTTATTTTTGCATATAATCAAACACAAGGGATGAATCTACAACCAATGTAATTTGGCTCTAACCTGTAAAAAGCTGCAGACTCTGCGTTGACACGTATCTGCATGTGCTTGAACCTGGAGAAATAAAAACAAAAAAGCATATAATATGATGGTCAGCGCCAAAATGCTAGATACAGCATTGAGAGTGTGATAGCAACGCTATCCCTGGCGTTGCGGGCCAAATATAAAAATCACATGAACTTTGACCCAGTTAAACGCTGACCTTTCAAAGTGTGTCCAGTCAGAATGCACTGTTGTCAAGCAGCAAGACTCAAAATAAA
Organism: Cyttopsis rosea; assembly: GCA_900302355.1. NCBI lineage: Eukaryota > Metazoa > Chordata > Actinopteri > Zeiformes > Parazenidae > Cyttopsis > Cyttopsis rosea. The sequence continues at coordinate 17,143 of OMKR01038332.1, read as the reverse complement.
AAATAAACACTGTACAACTCTGCAATATGAAATAAAACTCCTGTAAAGAACAGTAAATATGTTGAATTAGATATTGATTATAATCGTTACCAAAAATAACCATGTGGATATTTACAAGTAGAAATGGGACATATTTCACACAGCAAGAACATAATTGGGATAACCTTTAGTTGAGGTCAACATTTACACTGCACTAATGGAATTTCATTTTACTTTTTAACAAATCTTCTCTTTCGCTGACACACAACGTGTGATATTTCCTCAATATTAACGCTCAAAACAGGAACTTACAGAGGTAACTTCCCTTTTAAATCCACCACAACAAACTCTGTAAGGAAATGCCTCCAAACACAATACTGGGTTTAAATCAAAGCACGTTGTTGCTGCACAGAGAAGACTGATTTTCAAACTTTGCACCTCATAAACAAAAGTTTGGGGAAAACCAGAAGAGGTCAAACGGCCATTTTAACTTAACGTACATTCCGCCTTGGACCATGTTGTGGATTAGTCGTTGCCAAGAACTATAAAGCGCAGTGAATATACCTGAAGTCTCCCTCCAGTTTTTCCTGCTCAAACAGCGTGGTCACAATGGGCCCCATCAGGATTTTGTTGGCGATGGTTCCGACCACAAAGTAGGCGAAGATACTCACTGGACCGATCCAGCCGGTACTGCAAGGAGAAAAGATGAAAAAAATGAAAGAAGTATTACACCAAATATTCTCTGTTGAGTTGGAGTTCATACTGACAGCTCTCCCACTTAAAAGGGAATCCAATTCGATTTTCTCATGTGTAATTTACCATAGACGGTGCAGGAGTCCTAGTTCTTGTTGTGTACGTGCACAATCTCTGTCACATATTTCCCCCATTTCCTGCCTCTTCCCATTACTGAAACTATCCAAAACAAACAGTCAAAGTCTAAAGCCTGGGTGGTCATTGTGTAGCTAACAAATATCTTAAGAGTAGGAAATCAATATAAGATAATTTAGGAAGCTAATGCAATATATGAAACTAGAATTTGTGCTTCCACACTGTTATTATTGAACCCACAGTCCTACCTGTAGAAGCAGTGGTAGGTGTAGTACGCCAGGGTGAACGGTGACACGATCAGCCGACTCGCCATGGTGCTCATCTGCTTACACAGCCTCTCCACATCCTGACTGATCCTTTGGTCTCTGGAGAAAAAAACAAAAAACAAAAACAAAAAACAGAAAATACATACGAATCCAATCAACAGTTATAGACTAATACCAAATTATATAAAACAGCGACATGACTATATAATAAGAAAACATAGTCCAAGATCTTCAATGTGTATTTAAGTGTTGAATTTATGTGCTTGTAACTACTAAGTGGAATGTGTGTTTATTGGGACGAGACACACTATACAAAATACATTCGGTGTGAGCACAAGGTTTCAGAATGTCTGGCTTACGGGTTATCTACGTCCTCTCTGAGAACATTGAGTATATAATAGACCCTGCCTTGGAAGTAGGCAGTGTGGAGTTTCTCTGTCAGTGTCTTCCGCCAGTTGACATACATCTGACTGCAAATGTACTGGTCCAGGCTTTTCAGCTGAAGGAGGGAGAAGGTGGGGGTGGGGGGCACAGAGAGAAGAGCAAGAAATTAAAGGGGATTGGAATAATAAAATGTTGCTGTTTTTAAATGTACTTTCTAAAGTTGTTCCAACTGCCCTTTGAAGCCAGGCTTTATAAGACACATGTCAGGGTGTCCTGACCTTGTAGGTAATCCAGTAGCTGTTTACTACCTCAAAACCAATATAATGTTATTACTATTGTATTTTTATTTTGTACATTACCCTCCCACCTTTTCCATTTTCTTACTCATTAGGAAATAGTGTATTTTGAATGCATCTGCTGTAAAATTGCATTCTCTATTGAACCACTCAAATTAAATAATCAATTTAAAATGGAATACTCTGTCACTGAAAAATATATATCAATCAATGCCACCAATCTAATCATTGCTGAGGGCTGTTTGTGTTGCGTGCAGATCTTTGACGCAATGTGGAAACAGTGCCTGTATGTCTTAACTGCAGCTGTTGCATTCCACAAGTTTTAAGTAGTAAAAGTGTGGTACATTTGATCTATACCGATAAATGGGAGGGTAGTAGCTCGTACTGCGGCGGTCAACCTCACTTATTTAACTCTTTTTTTTTTTGTTTTACTCCACCAGTGCGTCCTCAGCTTCTCCATCAACTTACGGTGGAGTTGAGCAGGATGAGCACCACGGCGAGGCCCACCAGATTCCTGAAGCTGGAATAATCCTTGTCAGCCAACACCTTGTAGAACTGGCTCGGGAGGATGCCCACTTGGTAAATAATCAGCTGCTCTGATAAGAGGAAAAAGGAGAAAAAAAAGGGATGAGTCGGCAACGCCAGATAGCGGAAAACTGATTTGTAAGAAAGACGACGGCGGCGTTAAAACACGAGCCAAAGGTCAGAGAGAAAAATCACTGCAGTCTGTAGGGCAGGGCGATTCAACTGGCGGCCCGGGGTCCGAATGAGGCCCTCACATCAAGGTAGATGGGCCCTTTGAATAAGATGGATCAGTGAGCAATAAACTGGAAATAAAAGGCGGTTTTGCCACCGTTGCCGTCTCATTCAGTCAAAATCCTGTACATTTTAAAAAGTCTGGTTGTATTTTACACATCAAATACCCTGCTAGTAAACAGGACCAAGTGGTAAAACACAATGGGCTATTGTTCCTAGATTGAGGTTGTTAGAAGGGTTAACATTCTTGGTGTTTGTCCATATTCATTTTCATTGTTTTACACGCATAGTGAAGCGCAAAGGGCTGTGACGTCATCTATCACGTTGGCGTACAAAGATAGAAAAGTCATGTTTTACGGGAAACCCTCGCTGCGGTGATGCTTTCCAACAACGCCGCCGAGTTTCAGAAAGGAAACGCACGGCAAGCAGCGCCGGGTTTCCTCTAAAAAGTCAAACTAGCAGCCCTACCGGCCAGGGCGACCGCCAGCAGGGTCCCGAACATCAGCGCGTTCTGGCTGCTCCACGACGGAAACAGGACCCTCTGGATGCTGCAGAACCTCTGCACAAAGATCCAGTCCAGCCGCGGTCTGACGAGGAGGCGACACGTCGTGGATATCGGTCATTGTGTCGTGTGGTGTCGGCACCGGACAGAGAAACATTGCAGCGGTCGTCTCACCTTTTCTTCCCCGGAGCATGTTCCCTGTCCGGAGGAGGCATTTGCGCCAGGTGACCCGAGCGCTGGCTCGGACGACCCAAGCTGTTTCCTTTCTCTTTTGAAAACCGGTTCGGCGGCTAACGAGCTAGCCCGTCGGACCCACCGCGGCGCCGGCTTGGAAACCGCTGTTAACGCCGCGCACGGAGGCTACCCCTGGTGCAGGACGTCGGCAGGAGCTCGTCGGCTTCTCCGCGACCTCGTAGATACACGCTTTAGAAAATCCGCTGCTGCGGGCTTCACTTCCGGTGGAAGGTGGCGTTTCAAAGTAAAAGTCTCCCCGTAACCTAGCGGACATGTCAACGTCGGACCCGTAAAATTGGAATTGGAGACTTGGAAATGTGCGGTATACTTGTAGTTTAACTCAGACTACTCGCTGTGCATTAAAACATTGAAAGTGTTTTTTTTTTTAATATGTTCTCCATCACCTGATAAAACGGGTTTAAAAAGCACATCAACCTATGTGACTATGACTTCCGGTCTAAACTGCGTCTAAAAGCCTGCCAAACAAACACTGGCTGCGGGCGTCCATACTTTCCTGGACAGAAGCTATGGAACAACTTTAGCTCCCATTGCTTGATCTTCTTGATCTCAATGATTAAATTGCATCTTTTGATTAAAAAAAAGAAGGGAATTGTTGATATAAGAATAAACTTTTTGATATCGACAATTCGCATTTTTGATACCGACAATTCGAATGATCAAAAATGCGCATATTGATCAACAATTAAATTGCATCTTTTGATATCTTTTGAAATATTGATATCAAGAATTCCGCTTTTGAGATCAACAATTCACGTCCTTGATATCAATTGCAATTCTGTATCTATTCCGCATCGAGAATAGAGAACGTGAAGCCGACGTCACGCCGCTGGATTTTCGCCGCCATATTGTGAGGATCGCTCGCGTCGGTCGGCGAATTTTTGGAGTCAAAAGCCGTCTATGGAGGTCTCGTTCGGTGGAAAACCGCCACAGAAAATCTCGCAACCGACTAGTGTGAAACCTCGACCCTTCTTCTCATCCCTTCCTTTCTCCCTTTTTGTACATTTCGTGTCTTTTAGCTATTTCTCTACGCGATCGGACGGAAGCGATCCTCCCAAAATGGCGACCGGAGTCCATAGCGACCGTCAAACTTCACATTCTCGACTGGTAGCGTTGATATCAACAATGTGATCAAGAATGTCTGTTTTTGATATGAACAATTTTTTTTTTTACACCAAAGAGTAGATTTACAACTAGTTTGAAAGTGAATAAAAGCTCAAACGGCTTGCCTAGAAATGTTAACACTACAACCCAAACTGCGGGGTATTGAGGATACAGAAAACATGGAACATCTGGAGCATCTGCACCACACAGATGTTTTCAGAATGTGCAAATGTTGCAACATGCTGGGAAGACAATATCAATAATCTTGTGAGGCATATCCGTTTGGTCTTTAAATGCACGTTAATGTGATCCCCAAGGCACAATACCTGCCTGATATGCAGAAATAGACTGGTGGGATGTTATCCTTTAAGGTATATGGGTTTTACATGTTGTTCCAAATATACAGGGGGTCTGTAACTTTGACCCCTGATGTAAAAACATCCCAAAAAAAAATAAATAAATACTGTTAATATTGAAAAAAAAAGAAGAAATTACCCGATTACATTGAAAATATTTGTCGCCATCATATTATGGCACTAAATGGGAAAAAAACAATAAGACAACAAACAAAGAAATACAGTATTGAAAGAACTGCAGGTCAATGGAAATGATTTTGGTAATTAGGATTTAATTGTTATACTGCTCGAATGTTCAAATCATGAGCCATATGATCATGGTTTTATAGAGACTAATTTGATACACGCCATACACGATATATTGTCTTCTCTACTCAGTATTAGACATCTGGGGAAAATTCAAAATATACAAATAAAATAGTTGAAAAAGCAATTAAAGACATGGCAGTAATGTCGACCCCTGTGAACTTTCTGCAAAAAAAAAAAAAAAGGTATCTTGATGGTACGTTTCCCTGTCAGAAGTCACCGTGGTGATGCAAGGAGAGCAGCAGCTGAATCTAGGTGAGATGATAAACTGCAGAACAGATAAAAAGCAGAATCTGTTATCTCACTCGCACAAAGGTTACACGTTCTTAAACTTTGTGAACAAGGTGTTAGTTTTGTATATTTGATATACATTTTCACTATTTAATTAACTGTTTTTGCCAAGGGCTTGTACAACACAACTTGACAAACACAACGTTTGTCAAGTTGTGTTAAAATTCAAAAGGCAGTTTCTACACAATATTTAATTGACTTTAATTGATTAATTTTATTATTGTAAGATCCTCCAGATGGTTTTACTCATTCATTCATGGATTTGTTTTATTTATGCTTCCAATAATAACTTATTGTTGTGTACTGTGAACTTTTTAAATCCACTGGCCCAGAGATGATTTGTTATTTCAATATTATTTTAACACAATTTCATTGTGTAGAGGTTTATATCTCGGTATGTGTTTAATGGCGGTTAGAGTAGAAGTATTATAAACTAAAAATGTTGTTTCTAACACACACTGGTGTTTATGGATTCTACCGGCACACCGGGGCAGTTTAAGGCTTTATCAACCAGCCCAAATATACTGCCGGGCCATCGGGCCGGTGCCTATGTCGAGCCTTACATGTTCCTATGTCAGCCATGGAGTTTCAGTCAAGAACAGACCTCACATTTAAATCAGTAGTGCGTATTTACGCTTTGAATTTGGCTTCAGCGTATTAGAAGATTTCAGATTTCAGTAACTGTATGTTACAGTTTGCACACAAACGCACACAACACTCAGGCAAGGTTTAAGAAGCTGAAGAGGACAGGCACTATACACACACAGCTGAACCCCACAACACTGTAGACAATGTAACGGTATGGCAGCTCCACTCTCATCTGCTGCCTTGCTCGCCTCACGTCCCCAAGGGGCAGCCCGAATAGTCCACACAACATGGGGATAGTGATCGCCTTCATCACCATCCTTGTAAAGAGGAGAACGGCTACTCCGACCAGGAAGCGTGACAGGGAGCGCCACACCAGGGAGGTGCTGAAGGGAGGTAAAGTCAGAGGCAGCATGGAGAGGGGCGGATCTGCCAGCAGCCCCAGCTGATGGTTGACATGGGTGGCCAAGGCGACGCCTACGCCGGTGCCCAGGGCCTGAGCCGTGTCGCCACGCGAGGTGCTCCAGGAATCCAAGGAGAAGGCCAGCAGGCCCAGGCTCACGTGAGAAACCACGATGATGAGCGGAGCGTAGTGGTTCGTCATGTAGAAGCCGTCCATCTTGTCCAAAACGGTCTGGAAGAAGGCCAGGATGAGGAGGCTGTACAGGAAGCCCGTGATGACCTCCTGCAAGAAGAGGGTTTCAAAGTCAAAGTCAAAGTCAAAGTGTTTTATTTGTCAAATGTACAGTACAACACAAGGTCATTCTGGACAATGAAATTCTTATGGCAAGGCAAGCAACAACTACGTAGTAGGCACAAACAGATAAGAAGTACAACCGTACAAGTAGAGGTCACATATAAGGGCACAAAGTCGAAGTAAATACAAATTCAATACAACTCTGCTGTAAAACATACTGTTGAAATTCAAAGCTTTTATCTCAGAATGCTGATGATTTTGGTCATTGGAAATTCATTTTTAACGTGGCTGTTAATTTCAGTTTGAAAAACACTAACTTGATACTGACACTTGATACTGTATACCTGAAGATTTGAGGTGAAATCATTTAAAGGGACTATAAGTTGTTTTTTTACATGTATTAATCGCTTTGTATTGCCAATGTGTGAACGGATTGTAACGTAACTTCAAAAATGAGACCTTCAGACGGACTTCTATGTGAAGGACAGTGTGGTTTCCTGCGAAACCAAAGGAAGTGATGAAACGTGTGATGTTGCACCGATCAACACATGCAAGTTGGGCGGTGCTTGGTTTCTGGCTCGTCCATTTTCAAGCAGGAAAAAAATGGTGGCTGGTCACAAACGTTCTCATATTACAGCTAAACAGTTCACTAAAATGTTTTTGAAAACATTTGAGGCAGTTTGATCTGAGTTTCTGGTGCGTTTGCGCAGGACGCTCGCAGGATGCTGACTGCAGTTCACTCAACGGCCACCCGTGTCATTAAAAACAAGGATTTTCTCAGTTTCATTTTTGACAAGTACGTCAACATTTCGTGTCTAAAAAGCAACCAACTGGTATTCTGAGACTATTGCAGAATCTGCTCTGGAGTCTGTGATTGATTTACTCGGTCTGCTTGCAGGGAATTCTCTACTTGGCAAAATGTAAGAATATGGAAAGAACACAGTGTGATTATATGGAGGGTACTCTCTGGAATGGAAGTCACAAAGAGAAGAACTAAATGTATCCTTTTTATGACATTTCGGCACTCTGTCAAGAGCGACAGCAGAATCTAATAATGCGAAGAACCTCTGTCTGTCTGCCCTGTATGTCCTTCGATTATCTCGACAACCTTTCATCCGATCTACTCCGCACTTGGCGGGTGTATTGCTGGGGACCCAAGGACACGCTTAATATTAATAAACTTTGATTTGTTTTTGTCAGCATTGCCAATTCATGAATGTGGAATCCCTAACTATGTCACAAAGAAGGAAGAATTCTGAACAGGCATGTTTAGAACGGCACTGCAGGATGGAGGCAAAGGAGGGAATAAGGAAGGAAGGAAGGATGGGAGAGAGGAAGGAAGAAAGGTCCTCTGTCCTTATAAGCCCGTTCCGAGCAGGCATGTTTTGACTTGAGACCGAGAACATATAAAACCATCCGAGGTGTGTGGCACTGTGATGGAAGACATAATGCACTTTCAATGTAATAAACAAGGTAACACACTTTGCTTCCCCCATAGTTTTTGTTTTCCCCTTCCTGTGTGAGGATACCTCCTAGGCGTCAACTTTTTTTTTTTATAGAACAAAATAGAACTTTATTAACTCAAGGAGCTCATGCCAACGGCAAATTTATGGAATGTACACAAAATATTTCAGAACAAAACTCCCAGAAGTTTGGACATTTTCTTTACCTCCTCTGCCCCTAGGTGGCAGCGTCTAGTGTCCGGGTGATATTCTTCAATTAAAATAAGTTTATAATCAGAGAATGGTTCACCGATATGCTTACCAGGATGGAGTGCATGCCCATGTAGACTCTGCTGACGCACACCAGGACACTCCAGCACAGAGCCACAGACAGGCCAAGCAGGAAGGGGTACTGAGGGAAGATACAAAGGGAGTAAGTATCAAATGGATAATAAAATTGGCTCTATTATCTATGAAGATATTAGGTCTTAAGTAAAGACCCAGACTTATAATTCCAAGCAAAATGAAAGCATTTCTTTGGTTCAAAAGCATTCTATTCTGTTGTTAACAGGCTTTTACGCCCAATCATTTCAAGGTAAGTCAGTCAACATGACTTTGTCTTCATTAGTGTAGTATGTGGGGACAATAAAGGCTATTTCTATGTCTTTGACTTCAGTTTAACTTGTTTTCTTTACGCCGTTCATAGTCATGTCAAATAAGCTGCTGAAAAATGACTAATCCAATTGTGCTTTGTGTTTGTTGCTTTTATTTCAATTTGCTAAGAATTATTGTTCTCACGTGTTATTAATCCCCATGACAATTGTTAGTCATGCTTTGCATTAACTACAATGTGTGACTGAACCCAATGTTCCTCTTTTTTTTTTTTTTTTTAACCCTAAACAATGTTAGAGTTCACTGCATGGAACAAACAATTCTGCAAGGGCAGCTTTGAGCCCCGGACGCTTCCGCTTTCTCTGCAAGCCGTCGATGGTCTGCATCGTTTTGCCAAGTCCTTCAATTTCTTCTATAAGTTATCGTCGACCAGCGTTCCCACCGCTTGCTGCCTGTGGCTGCCGACGTCCGCGTTACAGGTTTCCTGACAGAGCTTTTCTAGGAACCTTCCTATGCATATAAGCCATAGTTCAGCTGCATACCTCACCAGTCTGCTCTCTGCCCTGTGACGCTGCTCGGCTCTTCCTTCCCCACTTGGCTGCGTTTCAACACAGAAACCTACTTCTTATCCAATCTTATTTCACCCTCCAGTTCCAAGCATGCTTCATTATTCCTGGGGTACAAAAGTATATGTTTTCCATCTATAAATTGTCATGGCGCTGATTCTAGGACACGCAATAAATAGATGTTCATGCCACACTCATGGTATATGTCACTAAATGAAGGGGAGGAGTGGAAATCGTACACTCTGGCGTGATATTGAGTAGTGTTTACACATTTCAGAGCAGTGTGTACTTCTCCACACCAGCCGATCCAACATTCCCATTGCCGCCGCCTGCTCCGGGTGCTTACCTCCCACCGTCCGTACGTCAGCAGGAACAGGCAGAAAGGGATGGCGGTCCCGGTCATGGCGTGCGTGGACGGCATGCTGTACTCGGAGTTGTAGAACACCTCCACCTTCACCACGGGCGGGGAGGCGGGCCGGGACCAGCGGACCAGATCCTTGGTGGACTGTCCGATGAAGAGGTTCCAGGCCCAGACCACGATGAGCCTCCGGCTGACCAGGGCGTCCACGTTCCAGAAGAGGAAAGGGAAGAACACTATGAAGAACATCTCGTTGCCCAGCTCGGTGCCAAACGTGAACAGGTAGAAGAGGAGTTTGTTCCGGATGATGAACTCCTGGCCCACGTCGCCGGTCAGCGAGTTCCTCCGCAGGGGTTTGGCTCGATCGGGGCCCGTCCCTGCCCCCTGGGGTCCGTGGGCCGGGTCCCCGGTTTCAGACGGTTCAGTCACCGCGGATCCATTCACACAAACTGAGTTTTTATGGTGCCTCGTCTCCCCGTCCACTTGATCCGGGACTCCGCTTCTCCGCCTGGGATGACCCAGTCCGCCATCAACCTCCCTCGGACCATTGGGGGAAGAAAGTTGGTTTTCCAACTTGGCAACTTTATCCGAAAAGGTCCCTTTAATGCCGCACAGAGTCTGGAACCGTGCCACAAGACTCGGCTCTTGCAGGTAGCTGCACAATCCGGTGAACTTGGTGGTCAAGTCCTTCGCCATGATCGAACCGTATCCGCTTAATACGATAATAGACCGTTATGTCCAACACGTGCTCAGCCGTACGGCGCCAACACGGACCCCACGATCGACCTTTTATTTTGGTAAAACCCGCGTGAACACGAACGCGGAGCCATTTCTAAAATGTTAAAACATCCACCAACACATCCACCGTGACGGACCGCGCTCCCGACACACCGGGCTCTCTGGGCGCCGGCTACACCGCCCCGTCCCTTTTGAATCACGGTGACGGTGACCCCCGCTTCCAAAGTTCGTCGCAGTTAAACATTATATTGAGATTAAAGAGAATAACTGCGTCAGAGCCGCTTCCTGCTGCGGAGCCTCTTCTTCTGCTGCTTTCAAGCGCGAGTGTCGCCACCCGATGGACCGACGAGCAACCATCGTGCTGCGTTCAAGTGCACATCAAAATTCGGAAATTCCCCTATCGATCTATCTCCGCTTCCCGAGCAGATGTGTTCCATCACTTCTTTTCGGGGAATAACATGGCTGGCCGTGGGAAATTGGTGTTTGTTTCGCCAAGCCTATGAATGAAAGATATATGTTTAGATTGAAGTTAGGTGTGTTCAAATAGGTTATCTCGGTAAACTCGGGCTAGAGCAATCTGCACCTAAATTGCGATTTGGGATTCCAACCCGGAATGGCCGTCCCATTGCGCTTTTCCAATTCGGAGGTTGGAATTTTCCGATTGCAGCAGCAGCAGCATGAACGCCTCCCTGAACTATAAACTACATCTAATAATCATAATCTTCGGCTATTATATCATTCTTGTTTTTGTTAAGTCTCTTAAATTTGTTTTATCAGTAATATTAGACGAATAATGTATTTGATTGTTTATTCACACTTTTAAAATGCAAATATATTGCAGAAATGTGTTATGTGGGGATAATAAATGAAAAAGAGCGACTATGTGGCTGATGACTCAGTATTTAAACGGGCACTTATCTGATTTGCATTTATTATGCATATGTATAAGGTTTATATTCTTTTAGTGACATATATTACAAAAATATTACAAAGTATATTTAGTGGGGAAAAAAAACGAAAAACTAACCTCACTACTATTTGGTGCATAACCCTGAAGATAAACTGTGAATATAAAACAATACATTAAAAAATGAAGGTGTCTATTAGTTAAACAGGGTCCATGTTGCTACCTCATACATTTATTTAGGTGCAGTGTGTAGGATTTAGCGGCCACTAGCGGCGAGATTGCAGATTTCAACCGATTGAATTCCCTCCGTGTAGGAGAAGCTACGGCGGCCGCGAAACACGCGAAAAAAATGCGAAAGTCCCTCTCTAGAGCCAGTGCAAGTACTTACGTTCCTTTATCAACTATCTGTGCTCACTTAAGTGTGTTCCGTTTTGGAGGCTTTCACAGACACTCCACTATATCTCACCGCAAATGGAACGCTTTTTACTCGACTGCATTTCTAAAACAGTTCATTTAGTTTAAAAGAATCAGGGACTGGATCTATCAAACTACTCATCGATGATTCATCAGGTCCATATCCTTGGAAATTACTATGTAAAAACCTATACTATATATTTTTGTAAATTATAATCAGCATATGCAGGAACACTCATCTGCAGAAAGAAAAGCTATAGTAGCACTTTATCATATATAATAGACTGTTCAGCATCAGGGCATTGGACATGACATGTACTTATATTTTCAATACTTTAAAGGTGCAGTGTATAGAATTTAGCGGCCATCCAGCAGTGAGGTTGCAGATTGCAACCAATTGCATTCCCCTCCGTGTAGGAGAAGCTACAGTGGCCACAAAACTCACGAAAAACGTGAAAGTTCCTCTCTAGAGCCAGTGTTTGGTTTGTCCGTTCTGGGCTACTGTAGAAACATGGCGGTGCAACATGGCGGCCTCCGTGGAAGGGGCTCCAGCCCCCATGGAGATATAAACGTCTCATTCTAATGTAACGAAAACACAACAATTCTTATTTTCATGGGATTATACACTAGTTAAAACATTCTTATGAATATTATATTTCATTATATTCCATCCAGTCCGTTCCGCTAGATGCCACTCAATTCTACACACTGCACCTTTAATTCGTTTTATATCGCTTATGGCAAAATATTTCTACATAAAAAGAAAGAAATGAACCTCCATTTGTATGTTTTCCGCTGCCTTCAATCAAACCATTTGACTGTTTTTTAACTATTTTAATTCCACTTTCCACAAAAAAAAGTTGTGAAACTCATCATTTGTAAAGAAAATACCACATTTCCCCGGAACATTGCAGCCGCAGAGACGCACTGTTTGCGCGCCGCTGTGCGTCCTGCTTCTCGCGTCAATCTGTTGAAGCTGCTCCTCGGCGAACGGAAATATCAGCGAAGGCGCCGAACGCTCGCTTCCGTCCTTTCTGCCGCCGGGCTTCGACGGGCCAAGCCATGCGTGTCCACAGCGCACGCAGGTCCCCGCTCACCACACACACAGATCCAGAGGGAGGAGAGGAGGCTCAACAGCGCGCACCGTGCCGCAGGATCTCCCCCCGAAACACACCAAGATGCACGGAGGGAAGCGGGGGCTGGTGGCTCCCCAGAACACCTTTCTGGAAAACATCGTCCGGCGCTCCAGTGGTGAGTGGCGATTAGCGTGGTATTCCAACGCCGCTGCTGCACGATGCTGCTGCAGCTTCTATGCTTTTTATACATTGTGTTGGATTAAAGCTCTGTATCGCAACGCAGGCAATTCATCTAACTGTCCCGATCACGGTTTAATGCTCTTAAAGAACTATTTTAGGATATTGTGCCTCTACTTTATTTCCAATATGTTACGTTTTTAAGTATTACGTACTAAGTTTTTGGAGTTAGTGATTTGGGAATTTCCTCAAATTTGGAGTGGATGCCAAAAGAAAATAAGTAGATAATACATCATATTTAGTAGCGATGGAGGTATCGGCCGATACCGAGCACCGATCCGATACATTTATTTTACTGACGAGTATAGTTGACTACTAGTTTGGGTCGTTGGGACAAAAATGATTGAGATCTCTCTCCATCCGTTAGAGAAACCTAACATGTTTCTACAGAAAAATGCGGAATATCAAGTAGCTCTGCTTTGATTTCTGACATGTATTGTATGTATCCGACACATCCGATATCGGATATATCCACCGATATCCGACACTATCGGTGCATCCCTAATATTAAGTAATATAAATGTATTGTACAACTGTTTTGGGGGTGTGGTGATTTTATTTCATTATATGTTATGCAAATAGGGGGGAGGACCAATTATTATATAAAGACCATGATGAAGCTAAATGTTTAGGGGATTAAAAAAAAAAATAGGTGTCAAGTTAACTTAGATATCAAGAAATTCTTCATTATTCC
>OMKR01038323.1:0-13529 GCA_900302355.1 Cyttopsis rosea | reverse complement strand
AAGAACCGGGGGGGTATGAGCGCCGCCAGAATCCGCTCCCATCCTCCGCCGCCAATGCCCGTGTCCGACTGACAACCACCGGATCAGCACCTCCAGCGCACCAGCTCTCGGATAAACCCAGTATCAGGTGGGTGGCGGGCCGGAGACGCGGGGAAAAAAGGGGGGAAAGAGGGCCTGGTCTGGCCGAATCTGAGGATCGTATTCACGGTCTGTGAGATGGGGGTGGGGGTGGAGATGGCTGTTTCAACCACGGGCTAGCCCAGGGTGCGGCTACTGGTGTGAATACAAAACAACGAATTTACATTGCGTGTTTCCCAGTCCACTTGAGACCGGGAATATTAATCTAAAATGGCGTGTTGTTGGGATTAAGGTCCAGTTGTTTCCACTCCACTCAGTAGCTAATACGTAGTAGCTAGTGCAGCTGGTGTGGAGTGGACACAGACAGCTTCTCCCAATTCAAATGAAATTGTGCAACTGATTTTGTAAATAAATCATTTTTCTCCCTTTGTCGGTGTGCTATCTTATCGCCGAAACAACGCGAGAGCTGACATTATTCCCTTAATAAAATTGCCACCTAAAACGTATCAAGTGCCATGGCCTGACAACCAACAATCAGCAAACTGATGTTGTTCAACTTATCTGTTTTTTTTTTTTTCTTACTCTTGTGAGAGTTACATTTTTGAAGTGGATGCTGGAGTGTGTGAGTTGCAACAGTGCTTTCTTTTTTTTTTTAGGAGACTGGCAAATGGATGGTTCTGGATTCTGAACCAATTCCTTCAATCGAATGCACTTCTCCTTTTATTTATTATTAAGGAAATGAAGCAGATAGTTGCTTAGTGGACTGCCCGCACAAACACAGAGCCCCCTCTTTATGAAGAGAACTACCAATGATTTATTGATGGAGGTTGGAGTGGACCCATATTTTCAGTGCTGCTACTATAGTGTAACTATTGCCCACCTACTATTCAGAGACCATTGAGAAATCCACTGCCTTCAACTATAACAGTATGGCTGGAACAGAGTAAATGCGGGTAGGAGGTAGAGCGGGTCGTCCAGTAATCGGAGGGCTTCAGATTTCACTGGTCTGGCCATCTGCAAAAGGATAATTAGACATTGCATTTTCATTGCTACCAAATTTCAACAGGACCCGTTTTTTTTTATTTTTGCCAATTGTATGGTCTCTAGTTTATACTTTTTGGAAACCTCAATATTCTGGTTGTGATCATATGTGATACCTTTTTTGATTAAATGCAGACACCCATACCCACTCAAACCCAAGCAGTGTGTGATATAGAATAGTGTTGCTATTGCGTCCCAGACAATTCATCAATGGCCTCAAACACTTATTGATTAATATTGGGTCCCTGACTGTAGCATCTGTGGGAGCTTCTTGGTGTAATGAAACCCTTTTATTTACCCAAATCCATTTGATTCCAATATACTCTTGTCTATCTTGCCAGATAGAGTTGTCCGGCAAGCCTAGAGGCTATATGTTGGCTTGGTGAAGTTGTAGAATATGTCACGATAGTATGTTGGAAACCTGGAAGATATGCTGTCCTGCCTTTCCTGTTAGTGGTTTGAAATATAACAAGTTTGTCCTCTAGATAGTGATTTTTTTTGTTGATAATAAGATACAGACTAGAACAATGTACCTACGGTACTTATTTAAACAAAATGTGTATCTTTTGTCCCTTTTGGAAGCATACAGCTTTCAGGGGACAAGAACTGCTAAGTCCTGCTATTATTTCCATGTGTGAGTCGGGCTGCCCACAAAACTGAGGTCATCTGAGAATGCTTTGTTTTGCAAACTCTCCCAGTCAGTAATGAGACTCTCATGGTAGGATTGTTGATAATATATGGGGGTTTAGGAAGCAGGCTTTTACTTGCAGAGCAACATAGGAGTGAGCAGAGATGACGCGGTCTACTTAGAATATTGTTGTTGCTATTGAGTTGTTACTGCAGCATGTGAGAGCTACTCAATAACAAGCCTTGGCTTTAGTCCAGAAAGAAGTTGGACTGTTTAATCAAGCGCAGTCTGACTGGGTGAACAGTGATTTTGATGTTGTGGTAGCGCTACATTCGGAACTAGAGCCCCCTTGCTATAACGGGAACATTTTCTTTACATCTTTTCAAATTGGTGGGGTTGGTGCCAATACATCCTCTGCACTTTGCTCTCTTTGAAGTTCAGTCCACTGAATTGTTTCAGGGCTCTGACACAGATAAAGCCAGCGATCCGCGGCTTCTCTAAACACTGCTCTTCCCTACGCCGCAAGCAGGAGAGCAGCGCCTTGCCTTTGCAGTGGCTGCACAATGTGGCGTGGTGTAGGGAGTATTAAATAAATTATGATCCTGTTCCGGTGTCACGTGCAGTTCGGCTCCGAAGGCCCATTTTTCCCTCCCCTCGTGCTAAGTCTGCCAAGTCCCACTGCAGTTTCTTTTTTTCCGCTCTTCGTCTGACTCTTATCCGGCAATACTGTCTCTCTCTGTATTTATTTTTATTTTTTTAAATCCTCTCTCATACCCAATACTACTGCTGATCCCCCCCGCATACAGCCACCCTACAAATCTAATCATGGCATGCTGGAACCCTGACAGGTGTTGGCTTATCAACTAGCAGGGATGAAGCTAAACATGCTTGGTCAATTTGTTAGCATGTCTCAGATTGGCAGTCATCATGTGAGCAGTTGGCTCTCTTGTGGGTGTCTTCTGGCCCTCCACAAGCTGCACTGCGGGGCCAATGTGGGGTCTTGGCATTTGGTTTTGTGTTTTGACTCGTGCAGCAGCCTATAACGTTGCAGGATTAGTGGTTGGATAAAAGACATGATGTACAGAGCAGTCATGGTGATGTGGTGTCGTATGTCCATTTTCTTCTTCTAATAATCTCTTTGTACTGATCTCAGTGACGACCTGCAACCATGGAGCTGAGAGTGGGGAACAAGTACCGTCTTGGGCGAAAGATAGGGAGTGGTTCCTTTGGGGACATTTACCTTGGTAAGTTGGCAGTGAAGCATTATTTCCCATGTCAGTTTTTATTTTCATGCTGTCACTTCAATATGTCCCTTTTCATACTGGATGTTTTGGTGCTTTTGTTCTCATTGCACTCAACTGGATTCTCCTTCATAACCACCTAATGTCGTTGCAGTACTGGTAAAGATGCCATGGAACTTATAGCTCTTTGTGTGTCTTCAGGTGCTAACATTGCCACTGGTGAGGAAGTCGCCATTAAGCTGGAATGTGTGAAGACCAAACATCCACAGTTGCACATTG
Source organism: Cyttopsis rosea (assembly GCA_900302355.1). Taxonomy (NCBI): domain Eukaryota; kingdom Metazoa; phylum Chordata; class Actinopteri; order Zeiformes; family Parazenidae; genus Cyttopsis; species Cyttopsis rosea. The sequence continues at coordinate 10,262 of OMKR01038323.1, read as the reverse complement.
AGAGCAAGTTCTATAAGATGATGCAGGGTGGAGGTAACAAAAAACAACAATATAATTTTTACAGTTTTTGTTTTCCAAATCTTTTTGGACATTTCCAAAACCCAGTTTATAACTTAAATTATTTTCTATGAAATCCACAGCTAAGAAACTTTTTCTACACATTTTGTGGGTTTGCATGTGCATTGTTGTAAAGTATGGCAATAATATCTGAACCAGTTTTACTGTGTCATTTCATGTGTGTCTCATCATGTCTCCCCCCCCTCTGCTCCTCCTCAGTTGGGATCCCGTCCATAAAGTGGTGCGGGGCAGAGGGCGACTACAACGTGATGGTCATGGAGCTGCTGGGCCCCAGTCTGGAGGACCTGTTCAACTTCTGCTCCCGAAAGTTCAGCCTCAAAACGGTCCTTCTGCTGGCCGACCAGATGGTACGTAAACCCTCACATTAAGGCCAAATTATTAGAATTATTATGCGCTTGTTTTATCGACGTGGTTAACACCTCACAAAATCCCCAGAACAGGGCGGCTAATTTCAATTTCGGAATTAGTTGAGGCATCCCAACTAGACACCATAACTCTTAGGTGCTAATTTGGTAAATCTTGCAGTTCCCTATTTCACTGACTTAATCAATATCCTTTTTTTGCTATCTTGCTGTCTTTATGCTATATTGGCATTTCACCGTCCCCAAATAGCTTGCGGTGTCACTTCATCTTAGATCGTGTTGTCCTCTCTCAATGATTCTCACTGCACTCAATGCATTCTTAGGCCACAGACCATTTGATCATTTTATTGTTGGATATGATTTAGCCCAAACTTCTATAGTTGAAGATAACTGTGAAACGATGATACAAACAGTAATTATTGTACATTCTCTGATGGTGCTAACATCTTTTATAAATTAAATAATGGTGAAGTTGAACTATTTATAATTTTGCTGGCGGCCCCCTGGAACCTCTTGAAGCATCCTGGGGGGTCCCCATGTTCAGAACCACTGCTTTAGTGTTCTTCTTTAAGCCATAGTTCACTCCTGCCACTGATTTAGCTTCAGAATTTTAGTGTTGCAAGTCAATACTCATCAACTTAATTGTTGAGTATCGAACTTTACCTTAGCTACTGCAATTAGTTCCACTTGTTTGTGTTCCAAACAGACAATCGCACTGCAAATGTGTGTAATTTATGTATATATCAAAATATAGTATTTGTTGTATATCCTCATCGTCCCTCTAGATCAGCCGCATTGAGTACATCCACTCCAAGAATTTCATCCATCGGGATGTGAAGCCAGACAACTTCCTGATGGGGCTCGGCAAGAAGGGGAACCTGGTGTACATCATTGACTTTGGTTTGGCCAAGAAGTACCGAGATGCACGCACACACCAGCACATCCCTTACAGGGAGAACAAGAACCTGACTGGCACCGCCCGCTACGCCTCCATCAATACACATCTGGGAATCGGTAAGATGCTGCACAGGGGTGTGTAAACCTGTAATCATTTAATATGTGTATGTTATCTTGGTTAGTTAGCTCTTTGTTAGTTAGCCATCGCATGGCCTGCCTATTGGGTCAAAATTGTGCCCCACAACACTGTGCAAGGCACACAAAAAAAACTTGATTGTTCCAAAATGTACGTGTCTGTCTATACATGTCACTGGAAGCTTTCTGCGAACACCATATTGAGTCATGGGAGCTGGCATGTAGTAATGTCTTCCTCCTCTCGACACTCATCCGTAGCTCTGAGGTGCAAGTTGGCGTGTAGTAATGTCTTCCTCCTCTCAACACTCATCCGTAGCTCTGAGGTGCAAGTTAAGAGTTGTGACAGATTGTGTCTGTCATCCTCTATGTCGTTTTACTTTTATAAATCAGTCACATTGCCTTGCTCAATGTTGTCTTGAGAGCCTCACGATGCTCCCTGAGTATTTTAGTGGCTTTAATCTACAGTGAGATTTTCTGTTTCCATTCAGGAAGCTATTCATTCCAGCTTTACATTCCAAAAAGTATTCTTCTCTTAGATCGAATAGGCTTTAGTTTTGTTTTTTTGCTCCATCATGTCAGTCTTTCTTTTTTTATGCCACTTAAAGTTGTTGCTATAAGATTTGGGGGGGGTAAGTGAGTAAAGGCTCATTAGCGAGAGCAGAAACAGAAAGGCGGCATGGGTGGGATGGTCTGGGGAGGGAAAACAAGTTGTCGTCTTTGGCCCCAGCCCCATCATTCCTATGTAATGTAATGGACATTGTGTGGATCATGGCTTGCTCTCTGTCCACAGAGCAGTCCAGGCGTGACGACCTGGAATCTCTCGGCTACGTTCTCATGTACTTCAACCTGGGCTCCCTGCCGTGGCAGGGCCTCAAGGCCGCCACGAAGAGGCAGAAGTACGAACGCATCAGCGAGAAGAAAATGTCCACTCCCATAGAGGTTCTCTGCAAAGGATACCCCTGTGAGTCCACTCTCTTTGGGCAGCTGTTGTTAGAGATTCTAGTGTTTTCGTCAGGTTTGCTATGATGTAAAATAAACGATAACTTTATTAATTCAAAGACCAAAGGCTTGTTCTGCTCTGAACTTCTGTGCTCTTCGTTCCTCTGACGCAGCCGAGTTTTCCACGTACCTGAATTTCTGTCGCTCGTTGCGTTTCGACGACAAGCCGGACTACTCGTACCTGCGGCAGCTGTTCAGGAACCTCTTCCACAGACAAGGCTTCTCCTACGACTATGTCTTTGACTGGAACATGCTCAAATTTGTGAGTGAAGATTCACTTGTTCATTGTAGCTTTTCATACAACAATTTAACCTGGTCTTGTGTGGTTCATGGTGATCTCTCTAATTCACCAGGGTGCCAGCCGGACAGCTGAAGACGGCGACCGGGAACGGAGGACGGCAGATGACAGGGACGATCGGGGAGCCCCCAGGGGGTCTGCAACGCGGGGCCTCCCCCCGGGACCCAACCCCCCGCCTGCCAACAGAGTCAGGAACGGACCGGAGCAGGCCATCTCCAACCCAGCCTCGCGGGTCCAGCAGTCGGGTGAGTCTGAATTGGAGTAGATGAGCGCTACAGTGCAAAGAATATTCTAATACACACCTTAAATAGCCATGTTATGTCCAAACACCATTTGATTATCATCAAGGCCCTTTCTATTTGTCCATTTTAGGCAATACGTCACCCCGTGCAATATCCCGCGCGGAGAGGGAGAGGAAGGTGAGCATGCGGTTACATCGAGGGGCTCCCGCCAACGTGTCGTCCTCTGACCTCACAGCCCGCCACGACCCGTCCCGAATCTCCACGTCACAGGTCAGAAGACACGCATGTCGCCCTCTGCTTTAGCGACTTCAGCTTATTGGTCTTGTCTGTACAGTCACTCGTTACCGTTGCCTCCGAGTCACTTACTTTCTGTTTGCTTCCAGGTCAGCATGCCGTTCGAGCATGTGGGGAAGTGAAGTCCTCAGGCTCTGCGTTGTAAATGAAACTGACAGGTGGGGCCCGGTTTTACTTGTGCTACCTGTGTACACACACACACACACAGACAAACAAACACAATCTCACTTGAACCCGCTTCTTGTTGCAGGGCTCCGAGGGATGCAAATCGCTCCAGTTTTTTTATTTTCTCTGAAATATGTTGGTTTTGTTTTTTTTTAATATAATTGCCAATAAGACACCATTGATCTTTTAGGAATGCACAGTAGACCCTGAAAGATCAAAAAAACAAAAAAGTGACAGTATCCCGCTCCTTGGATGATTCCAGGACCTTGGTTTGCAATCAGTGACGCCCACCACCACAATACGAGGGGGAAATGAACGGCATTTCAAGCCTCGTGTCTCTTCTCCTATTACCTTGTGGTAACTCATCGTGCTTGCCCCATATCTGGCTCCAGATAAACATTCCCACAATACCCCATCTGTCAAATGTGAAGTATTGTTGCCGTCAAAGAAGCCTGATGGAAGGTATCATGGTGCACAAGCATGATCCTGGCCTGGGCTGAACTGCCCATTGGCTTTATTGGCTAGGTTTTATTTTGTACTCTGCAAATGACAGTTGTACTTTTTTATGAATAACATAACCTGTTTTTAATGTTTCCTAGAATAGTATGGGGATGTATAGTATCCTGGTTTGTGAATACATTGCGTTGGTTGAAATGCACCCTTTCGCGGTTAGATTGGAGGTCTCTGTATTTCGACGAGGGAACTGCTAAAAGTTGCAGGGGCGGAGAGGTGTAGTTGAGAGGTGGTGGTGGGGAAAAACGAAAGCGGAAGGAAGGATGCGTAAGTGATTGTTTTAGCCGTCATCATGGTTTTTGAAATTGCGATGTGCGTCGCCCATGTCTGACCGACTTGTTAGTCCTGCAGTAAAGTTCAGCAGTCCACTTCCCCTGTTTTCTCATGACTCGTCAGCATTTTGCCCCACACCCCAACACACACCACACTTTTTGTGTTGTCTTTTTGGCCTGTTTTTTGTGTTCTTTGATCATAACATTGTGTAGGTAAGAAAAGGGGTAATCATAAATATTGTAAAGGCACACTATCAGCATTAGAAGTCCTCCGTTTATATTCTTGCAAAAATTCTTAATGTATTTGACTGGAACTGCCTGTTCTGGCTAGTTTTTCTTTTCTTTTTTTAAACAATGGTTCTTAATGTCACAGCTTTTCAATTTTTATTGTTGTTAATGTAGGTTTGCGGTGAATGGATCGACTGTATAAGTTTAATACGGGGATGGGGCAAGACGTAAAAAAAAAATTTAATTTAAATTTTTTTTTTCTCACTGTAAATATATTTTTATTTCTGTGGAAAGCCAAAATGTGATTGGTTGTTTTAAGGTGTAAAGTAGAAAAACGCATACTAAATACGTAAATCAGGGCTGGGTTCAGGATTTTAGAAGCTATTAGAAGTACTACATTATGGGATGGGGGTTAAGCAAATGTTACACTGCCAGCTGGGTCTCAGTGTTTGTGTGTGTGTGCGTTGACAGAAAAGCACATTCTCCTGCAAGCTAAGAATACAGAGTTCATTGTGTCTTTATGTTATTTTTTCTTTGTATCTGTGCTATTTATTTTCGACTTGTTTTGTCAGTGGAATCTTTAAAGCTGTACCCTTGTAATTTTTTTTTCTGTTAACCAGCCTATAATCTGTAAATGGCATCTTGTTTGTCTCTTAAGTCTCGGCACTTCATTTCAATTTACGTTTTTTCCTCGGTTTATCCTCCATCGGAAAGAATGAGTTCACCTTGGACAAGAATTGGGGCTTTCTGTATCCCCTCTGAAATCTATTAGTTCATCATTTGTCTTCACAATGTGTATTTTTTATTTTTTTTTAAATAGTGCTTTGGATTCAAACTTCCAGCAACCTTAATGATGTCATTGAGATAAAAACAAAACAAAAACAACAATGTGAAGCATTTTGGGTGGTTATGTAAATAAGTCGGTCACCTTTTGTTTTGTGTCCTGTGTGGGCTGACGTGGCCCAGTGGCAGTGTAAGTGCTTTTGGCAGGGCAACTAGAAATGGTTGGGACAATGGGGAAGTCACTTTATGTATTGTGTACTGATATCTTGTACAGTTCTTTAACACACTTTTAACTTTATTTACAACAGTATTTGTGTATATTTTATGAAGTAATTAATAAAAACGTTCACAACATTTTCTTTGGTCTATATCCTTTCTTTATAGAGAACATGAAGCTGATGTCACATTGCTGGAGCAAGCCGCCATATTAGGAGGAACACTTGCATTGACTGAATGTCGGTCTGTGAATTTGAGTTAAAAGATGTCTTGTTAGGTGAAACACTGCCACAGGAAATCTTGCAGCCATCTTGTGTGAAACCTCTACCCTTCTTTTTCTCCCTTCCTTTCTCCATTTCTGTACATTTTGTATATTTTAGCTATTTCTCTATGCAATTGAATGGAAGTGCTCCTCCCAAAATGGCGACCGGATATACATTGTATTTAAATTGCGGTTATGGGAGCTATTGAGGCGTAGGCTTTGAACCTCAATACACACAAATTGTTGTTTTATCCAAATAAATAAATGCCATGGTAGATAGTTTGACCACACAGACCTGGGGCTGGGGGACAAGACAATAGCACGTGCACAGCAGGTCCAGCTGGCAGCTGTATGACGTCACCTCGCTGTGGCGAAGGCCAATCTGCGCGTGCGCAGAAAGAGCGAGAGTTTTGTTGTACACTGCAACTAGAAGATGGGAGTGGAAATAGTGACTATATCAAGTCACCTTCAGAGAAGACCAATTTCAATTAATTTAAAGGGAATGTGGACATGTGCGTCTTTTCTTTAATCTACCTTCGCACCTACCCCTTGTCCAGAGTAGTTAACGGAGAAACGGGCAAGCTAACGCCCGGCTAGCTAGGCTAACTTGGCATCAGCGCTTGGAAAACAAGCCGGGCGAGGTGTAAACAAACATGCAGTGAATAGATTCACACGGCTGGCGGTTTGTTGCGTGTTTATATCCAGGAGTGGGGTTTGACATCGACACAGCTAATGAGCTAAACCGATGCTCAGAGTCAAAGCACTGCAGAGGAGGTAAGCCGCACACCGGAGGTGCTGATGTCCCCTCTTCCACCTCATTTACAGTACGCGTGCAGATTGCTATTTTAATCTCGTCAATTATTACACCATCGCCTGATCGCGATCTTTTTTTATGTAAAATCGTTAGATTCCACAATCACGTGTTTTCATCCAAATTTAAGGCTACTTTTGAGGAAATTGTCTACCCAGTGTGTTATGTTCCAATCTCCGATGCCAATAAATGTGTCTTCTGCAATTGGTAGACATGTAGACTACGTTTTATTTTTTCTCACTAGTATAGTGGTACAAAACCAATGAGTAATACAATTACATTGTTATTAATCGCAATTTGTAGTTTGACGATCTCAAATGTCATCATCGTGATGGGTCCACATTGTAATAATCGTGATCTGATCAACGACACGTCCCTCAATGTCAGAAAATGCAATGCAGCAGAGGTTTCACTAGAAAGTAGTCCATCCATTGCCACCCGATCAGAAGAAGAATTGCAAAACGACAACAATAAAATCCAGTGGTTGTTGTTATTGTGGTGCTTTGTGTCGCAGCAGCCCCAGCAAAAAGCTGCTGAGGTCACGTCAGAAAGGTTCTCGTTGAGGTCAAAGTACAATGGCTGTTTTGGAACAGACCTTGGGGGTGCTGTCAGCAGGATAGATGACCTGCCTTTGTATGAAAGGGATTGTGGGAAAAATGACGAACAAGAGTAGTTGGTGTTTTTAATCAATTGTCATATGGTTAGCGTTATTTTTCTTACTTTATTTTTGTCATATGTATCCTTTCATATTTCTAAAGCATCTCTAGATGATATTGGTTCCTTTTCCACAATTTTAACATCAAATTGTAAACCAGTGGAACCTGATTTGACTATAAGGTTGCAAACATAAACTTGAGATTTGCTGCATTTCCCAACTGATTCATACATTCTTTGTTAGAAATACCCACAGGCAAGGCCAGTCTTGATTTTTGTGGTGTGTTTTATGGCGACCGGCCAATTTAGGCCTCCGGGAGCTACTTTATGTGAGTCATCACTTCATCCCATATGTAGGTGATGGGAGACAGGATGGCACCATAAAAATCAGTTTTCTCTCCCGATGATTAGGTTATTAGCTTCCTGTAATGCGGACAGAGTGACTGATACTATCACAGATGGCAGAACATGTTGAACATGAACACGGTTTGATCATCAGGGTGGGTGTGCATTAGGCGTCTTACCTGACGTCACCTTATCTGCTTTTAATAGCCAATGTGATTTGCTTAACCAATATCTAAACTCATTATATTAGATGCCTGCGAAAGGAATCCTATGTAAAATTTAGCCCCAAAATCCTTGCTGTTTGAAATGAACTACTTTTAGCAAAAACACATTAATACACATGCTGTTTTGAGTTTTCAGGGACCGGCTTTGTAGATCACTTGTAACTAAAAATACCCTAATGCCACTTTGACAGTAGATCCTTACGATGTAAGGGAAAATTATACAGGCTGATAGGTGGCAACTATTAGACTGATCATGTGTGGGATGGAGAGACTTCCCTTCTTCACTATTGTCCGATTCTGAATTCTAAACCTTTAGCATCAGCTTAGTTTGCGGTCATTGGAGCATAATGATGACAGATAATACATTGTTCTCCATTATAAATATCTAACATGCTCTATGTGTCAAAAAGGCAGATCCAGTTCACCCCTATTTTAGACTGCACTGGCTTTCTATCTCTTTTAGGATTGATTTTAAAGTCCTCAGCTGATATAACAGTAAATAAACAGTATTTACACATACAAGAACCAAATTGGCCTCATTTTAGTGTACGTGCTCCAGTTTCCTTACATTTCTTGGTCTCTAGACCAGCGTATATGCGTTTGAACTCACTTTTACAGTGTTTTTCTCTCGCTGCGGTTCTGGTGGTGTTTCGAGAGCAAATCTGAAAGTACCCATGTTTGCAACGCGTCTTCCAGGGGCCCTTGGGTCAAACATGCCTCCGTGTGCTCTGTTTTGATGGTGTGTGGCAAGGTGTTCCTGTCCTCTGTAGGGATTTGTTTGTGTCTAGGCCTATTTACAGCTCCCTGTGCTACTTCCTGCCCTCAGCAAAAACGCAGAGAAATAGGCGAGCAGAATTTGGGTCAGCAGCTCTCGGCTCGTTGGCTGTCACACCAATTCGTTCTGTTTGACTGATTTGCGCTCCGTTTCCCTCTCTCCCATGTTTTTTTTTTCTTTTCATTTTGACACCACACACCTACCTACCTTATGTCTTTTTTCTTCGCTCAATCTCTCTGTTTTGATCTGTCTTTATGCTTATTCAAATGTTCTTCTTAGCTCTGTGTATCTCTACACTGTTCTAGTTCGATCGTCCGCATATCATGTTTTGCTGTTCTATTTTCTTCACATCACTTGATATTCTGTTCAATTTAGAACCTGGAATTTTTCAGATTTATATGCTTCTCAATGTAATGTGATTTATTACTCAAATGGTATAGAAAATCTCTTACTGCTGATTAGCATTGAGGGTATGTGTCAACCATGGGTAAACCATGTTTTCATTTGATAAGGAACATGCTAAAATCCTTCCATGCCTTTTCTTTGTTCAGATGAGTCAACTTTGGCGCCGGGACATACCCCTGTCGGAGAGGTCGAGCAATGACTCTCCTGTGGGTCTGGCCCCAGGGACCCCAGTCACAGTGGCTCCCCCAGGGCCCAACGCCACTTGGGTTCCGGAAGCCCCGTTGGTCGCACCAGAGTATCCAATTTTCCTTATGACCTCCATGGCTCAGACCATATCAGGCTTCTTTGTTTGGACCGCCCTTCTAATCACCTGCCACCAGGTAAAGTCCCCGTCCCTCTCTCATCTTCCTTGTGTTATACATAACCATGTGTCATAAGGCTTTTTACATTTAGCTGACAGTTAACCACGTTCAGGCAGCAGTATCAAAGTCCATGTATCGATGTCCAGCATACAGCATAGACTTCTGTACACTATTTTGCTGTTGAGTCCACTTTTCCATACAGCCTGCTCTGAGCTGGTCACTTCTGGTGAAAGAATTCTTGTTCTAAATAAGGCTAAATAAAGACTAAATAAATTATTATGATGACTCACCAAAAGAGCCGCGCCCACCGCCCTGGTTTGGTCTTTCTATCTCCCCAATCAAGCATAACAGCCTGCAACACTGCAAATCACTGCAAAAGTATAGCCTGATTACTGCTGAAACAGACTTCAGGGAAAAAAAATCTCTATTTAGCTATTTCCTCTGTGTACATATGTGAATAAATACGATTTTTAGATCACATCCCACACTGATGACCGCTTCATTGTGAACAGTGCCCTGCGGAACTGGATGATGAATGCCACTCAACTCCAGGCACATGTAAGGGAGGTGAGAGGCACCCAAGTGTCACGTCAGACCATTCGAAACCATTTACATCAGCGTGGTCTGCGTGCTAGACGACCTGCAAGGGTACCTGACCACACCACCAGGCACAGGCATCATCGTCTTGCATGGGCCAGGGAGCATTTACGCTGGACGAGGGACCAGTGGGCCTCAGTGCTGTTCTCTGATGAAAGTCGATTCACGTTGAGCAGAAATGATGGCTGCCAACGATGTTGGAGACTTCAAGGAGAGCGCTATGCATCAGCCACTGTTGTCACCAGACGACCCTTTGGTGGTGGTGGTGTTACAGTGTGGGCAGGTGTGTCTGTTCAATACAGAACTGCCCTACACTTTGTGAATGGTACAGTGACAAGCCCATAC
>OMKR01038322.1:5297-16378 GCA_900302355.1 Cyttopsis rosea | reverse complement strand
TAGAAGGAGTGAGGGAGAGGGGGGGCGACAGAAGGAAAGGGGGGGAGAGAGAGAGAGAGAGAAAGAGAGTGAAAATTAGAGAGGGAGAAATTTAAAACATCAATTACAGAGAATGAATGAGTGAGAGCCAGAGAAAGCGAGAATGAATGAGAGCGAGAATGAATGAGATGGAGAGAGAGAAAGAGGGAGAGCGAGGGAGTGAGAGAGAGAATGAAGGCAAGGCCGAAAATGAATTAGAGAACGACAGAGCGTGAATTAGAGAATGAATGAGAGGGATGGAATAGGAGAGAGAGAGAGAAAGAGAGAGAGAGAGAGATGCGTGCATCTAGTAAAAAATAAAGGAAACATTCATGAGGTGTTAAAGTGTCTACATTCAGGGACACAAACAAATGAATCGAAAACACATAGATGCGTCGATCCACGTATATTTGCCTTTGACCTTTTGAGCCACACCGACTCCTATAATAACCATATTTACATTATAGGTTTACAGTACAGTTATACACGATATATATTATTGTATTTCTGATTACTTTGCTGCAATTCTGCTTCTTTGTTTGCGTAATGTGTTGGCTTTTAAATAAAGCTTTGAAACACTGACTTGTGATGCGTACGATGGTACTGTAACTGGACTGCATTAGCATCTCAATATAGAGTCCATTCATACACCAGTGGTGGATGCATCATCTCCAGAGATATTTTTATATTTTATATACTTTATGAATCCCTCTGGGGGAGATTAGTCCTCTGCATTCGGCCCATCCTAGTACTTTACGTATCTAGGAGCGGTGGGTTGCCACGTAGCGGCGCCCGGGGGGACCAGCTCCAGATCTTGACCGATGCCTTGCTCGGGGGCATCGGTAGGAGGGGGTAATGCGAGGGTCATGCCGCCGGCGACCAGGCTGCAGCGTGAAGCCAAGTGGCTCTCGTCTCCTCTTCCCGGTCTCCGTGCCCCTGGCTTTTGTGGGCGTGACAGCTCAAAATCGACTTGTCTAACCTCTCCCTTTCCATATAATACATATACATATAACATACATTAAATACATAGATGGTGCAGTGTTTTTTGTATTTTTTATTAAAATTGTGTAGCTGTTTACCTAACAAAATAAATAACCTCTTGAAAAAAGTACATCACTAGTCTTACCATGCGTCCTTTAAAATAAATAACTGTCCGTGTTAGAGAAACATGAAATGACGTGTTCCTTATTTTATCGATAGTTTAAGGGACATCTTTCATTTAAAAAACAGCATAATCATGAATAATTACGCAGTGGTCCAGGCGTCCATTTTTCAAGGACCAACGCCATTGAGAGCATATCCTCCCTCCGATTGGCTATCCCTGCGCTGCTCTGTTGCATATGAAGCCGTGAGCTCGTCGCCGGTCATAGCTCCGCCCCCTGCAGCCGGACAAAGCTGAGCTCCGTTTGAAACGCATTGCTGCCTGTCGCTTTGCTGCCGTGTGACCGTACCTCAACCCTGACACGCATGCCTCTTTTTTGGGGTAGGGGGCGGGGGGGACCGAAGAACCTGAAGGAACATGCAGGCTCCACATAGAAAATAGATAGAAAGTCTCCTTGGAAGACGGACTTTTTTCCCCAGTGGTCTATATAATGTCAAAATGTGAGTAACTATTGAAGAATATAAGAATATAATAATAATATCCGGTCATCACGTCCAGAGTCGGGACTCACCGAGCCACGACGAGGAACTGGTCGATCTGCCGCTCCGTCAGAGAGCTGCTGGGGTCCCACACCCTCTCCTCCAGTTTGGACAACTCCCTCCCATCTTCCTCTTCTGGAAACACACCACCGACCCACCCACACCCACACACACACACACGACCCAACAGGGTTTAATGGTACTTTCTACTGAAGGGTTTTATTGGTGCTTCTACTCTAGGTTTACATCAATCATCTTGATGCATATGCAATTACATTTTAAAGTTCTGGTCAAAGCACAAACAAATGTGTTTTGACTGGAAAAGCCTTCCAGATGCGCCGCATAGATTCAACTTTTATTGTTTTAGTTTTCTTTTTTTTACTGTTGGTATATTGGTTGAAGCAATTTGTTCAGGCAAGCAATGTTACAACTGCATTTCTTTTTTTTTTTTTTTTTACTCAAAGACCCAAAGCCAAACAAACAAAGCCAAATTTGATCCAATACAAAGTGAGGTTTGGGGACAATTTATTTCAGTTTTTGTGTTGCAGTTTGGGTCACATCCCCTAGATCGGTGGTTCTCACTTCCCTTTTTCCACAAAAAGGAAATCTATTTGATACGCATTAGGCCACAGACACCATTTCATAAGATTTAGTCTCTGGGACACCGATCTATGACTAGATATGATTTAGTGTCTATATTATAGTTGTGATTAACATTGAAACTATGATCAAAACAGTCATTATTGTACATTCTCTAATGGTGCTATGATCTTGTAAATTACACAATAACACTGAAGTTATCTATTAATCATTTTGCTGGGGAACCCTTGGAACCTCTTGAAAGACCCCCTGGAGGTCCCCAGACCCCATGTTGAGAACCACTGCCCTAGATGACTGTGACGTGACATTACATGCCATAAAGCCACCAACACTTTCAAACAATGTGATGTAATTTGTCCTTTTTTGCTGTTGGGATTAGATTGGATCAGTCTGTCGAGCTGAAAAGATGAAATTCATGGGAGAAACGAGAGGTCCATGCAGCAGATATTATCTGTCTTTTAATTCTGCATTTTTGGTTCATATGAGCACACTAGCGCTGCGGTTGCCATGGCACCCCAGCTTATTTGCTCGTACCTAAAAAAAAATTAACAAGGGGAACGGCTGCAATACATAGAAAAAAATAAGAGCCTTTGGGATAAAAGAAAACCCCCTCCTAAAAGTTTGACACTTGAAAGAAAAAGATTGCCTGTCAACACGTACGGATGGAGTCGTTTCTATTTATGCGGAAAGAATACCAACGAGATGGGATTGGTAAATAAATCACTCAAGAACAAAAACAAAAAGCCTCAACTGAAGAAGTCAATTTAGGAAGTGGTTCTGCAATAGAAGCAGATTTAAAAAACAAGCGTATGCACCTTCTTTGAGCAGGTCCGTGATGTCGGCCTGGTACTTGTTCCCCACGCGGATCTCCCCCTTGTCAGCCAGAAGAGTCTTCTGCTGGGGGTCGTACACCAGAGAGTAGAAGAAGGCATCCTGGGGAATACAAAAAAAACAAAAAAAAACAGGCGAGGGCAGTTAGGGTCACAGGAAGAAGGGATCAGGGCCACAAAGTAGAAAGTAGAGAAAGAAGTGTGTGTTTGTTTGACTATACTTGTGAGGACCGGTCTCCAAATTGACTATTCTTTGATTTAGAAGTGCACCAGAAACATGGGTCCTCACTAACCAGGTGTATTTACTCGGACCTCAGTTCGATACCAGCACAAGAGTGTGTGTGTTTTCCCTGCTGGTAGCCTCCCATCTCATTACTGTATGTGAGAAGAACATTCTGGGTCAGTGGTGTGAATAATTTATGGGGCAGCCCGGCTTTCCAAACTTGCAGACGCACACACACACACACACACACACACACACACCTGGAACAAGGTCTCACACACACAGAGCTTATTAGAGATTAAGGAACGCTCCTGCCGTGTGTGTGTGTGAGTAGTTTGTAGAGTCACGGTGAGGTCGAGTACGAACCTCTCTGTCAAGGTACGACTTGAGAGCCTCCGTCTCATTCAGCAGCGTCACGCAGCACTTCCCCCTGGAAGGGGGGGGGGTCGAAAGAGGGAAGGAGGTTATCACAGTGGAAAGAAGGAGGCAAGGGAAGAAGGGAGAAGAAAACTCAGAAGGAAGAAAGGAAGGATGGAAGGCATGAAGGTAAGTTGGAAGGAAGGAAGGAAAGACAGAACAAAGGAAAGAAGTTAAGAAGGTTAGAAGGAAGGACATGAAGGAACAAGGAAGGAATGCAAGAGGGGAGGAAGGAGGAAAACAACAAGTTAAGGATGAAAGGTAGGAAGGCAAGAAGGAAATTAAGAATGAAGGAAGGGAAGAAGGAAGGATGGTAAGAAAGAATGAAGGAAGGAAGATAAGTAAGGAAATTAAGAATGAACGAAGGGAAGAAGGAAGGTACAGTGGAAAGACAGAATGGAAGCAAATTAAAAGGAAGAAACACAAAAGAACATTGTGGACGACAAGGAAGGAAAGTCAAAATGGAAAAAAGGGGGAAAAGAAAGAAAGAGAAAAAAAGACAAAAGTTATTGTCATTTCTCCTCCCAGTGGATGAGACAGTTCTAGTTCCAAGGCACTGGAAGCTGCCCGACACGGCAGCCATCTTACACACACACACACACACACTTAAAATTCTAACCATGCACCAGGTCATCCTTCATACCACTCCAAGCTCGGAGCAAATGAAACAACCACAATGCATCAGTTTTGGGAAACATCACATCTGCCTCATCATTTAAAATCACTGAGATTTATAAGATTATTACAGTGTTTTTATTTCAACATGAACACCATCTTAAAGAGAGCCAAACTTTTTTCAATTAATTTAGTTAAAATTAAATATTCAAAACAAGTCGTCACATTTTCCTTCATCATGATCGATAACGCGTAATGAAAACTATTTTATTATTTAAATAGATCTTGCTGCAGCCCAGTAATAAAACAACACTGTCGACAAACTTTCCAAAATGTATCTCACCACAGAACATAACACAAGCAGCACAGTATTTAATTTAAAGTAAAGTTAAAGGTGCAGTGTGTAGAATTTAGTGCCATCTAGCGGAACGGACTTGGCAGAAAGTATGTATTAATTAGTGTATAATAGAAAATAAGAATCGTTGTGTTTTCATTCCCTTAGAATGAGCCGTTTATATCTACATAAGAGCGGGTCGCCTTCCATGGAGGCAGCCATGTTGCACCGCCATGTTTCTACAGTAGCCCAGAACGGACAAACCAAACACTGGCTCGAGAGAGGGACATTTTCCACAGCCACCGTAGGTTCTCCTCCACGGAGGGGAACTCAATTGGTTGCAATCTGCAACCTCACCACTAGTGGCCTCTAAATTCTACACACTACACCTTTAAGTATTTCATATTTTATTTATACCCATAAGAATACTAGCAACCATACTGCCATTTACTCCCCAACCCAGAATGGACATATCCTGTGGATAGTAATGCTTTTTTTCATATATAGTGTATATGTATATTAAATATTTTTTATTATTATTGGGCTATTCTTTCTTTGGAAATTTGGCTATTTTTGTACATTTGTACTTTTTCAGACTACTAATTTTTAATGGGAATTGCCTGTTCAGCAATGCACCAATCTTTACCATGACTAATTCCTTCTATGTGAAAATGTACTTGGCAAAATAAACAAATTCTGATTAGTGTTTAAAACTATTATTATAATTATTATAAATAATTATATCTTACCTTTGTATTTAAAATAGTCAATTTTTTATGAATGAATCTGTATTGTACTCTATTGAACCATCAGAGGGTGTGGTGTTCCTTGAAACCTGCATGGAAACGGCTGCTATAAAACCTTGATATTTCTGATTGCACGAGATTTTGCCGTTTCGTTTCATGCTAATCAAAGGCCGTCTTTAACACCATATGAATGGTTAGGGGTTTCCTATTTTCTGTTTTCTTAGTTTAAGCAAGAAAGAGCATGCAAACCCTTCATATGACGTAAAAGACGAGGCTTTCGCTCAAAGATCCAGTTTTGATAACAATTTATGGGTATGCACTAGCAATATCCTTCTAGCAATATCAAACGAAACAGCAAAAACATGTGAAATCTAAAACCAGAATTGGCAGAAGGAACCACAACTTCAAATTAGATCTGGCGTTCTCTGCCAGTAAAGCTCAAACTTCCTTTACTGTGATCTTTGGACCGTCAGGTGGCTTTCCTCTTTATCGCCCATTTGCAATGTGTTATCTTATTTTATCTTATTTCAGGTCCCAGCTACTTTTCCTTCTCTGCCAGGAGAGTAAAGAGAGTTTCCACACTTGGGCTGAATCAAGTTCCACGTCCTTAAAACGCCAAAACTGGTCAAATATCGGGCCTGTGATCCATCTGATGTTTCCTGTACAACGGAATATGATCCAATCAAATCATATCTAATCGGATGAAATGCGAGCCGTGATGGAATTGGAATACGTTCAGATAGGCAGATCTGGTTTTGCTGGCTCTACATAGACTCCCAAAATATTGAGTCATGGAGCCCCTAACAACTTTACGTGCTGGTCAATACCTTCTGCCGTGGAATAGACATTTAGTTAGGAACGACTTGCTGCTCAACGTCTGCGCACGTTATTTGGTTTGCATTTGATTTTCATATTGCTTTCCAAGACACTTCTACTACCAGCGAACTGCAGCGCAAAACTAAACGTAATAGTCGTCATATTCATAATAATATCGATGATGCAAAGTTACCATTGGATTTATAGTAATACCAAAAGGAGTTGTTTCATAGTCGTATCAAAGAACAGTTTTGGAACGTGATATTACGATATAATTTTGAATTTAAAGCTACATGAGATGACTTTTGTTTTTTATGATACAATATAAACTTTTAATTGCTTATAGTATTAGTATAGGTCGTCATCATACCAAGCCCCCAAAAAACATAAAAATAACATGATAAAGTTCAATACTTCAACACACATTCGATGGTGTGGAAAACCACAGAAGACGTTTTTGTTTTTTTGTTGTTATATTATAAAAATATATGAGTTTAGTGAATGGACGATCATTATAATGACACAGCGCTCCACCCCCCCGGGAATAGTTAATAAACAAAAATATAAATTGACTCCACCCATTGAGGATTTTGACCAATTAAAAAGGCTGCGGAGTTGAAACGGGTATTTTTTGAGTGTATGCACAGTATATCATAATACCTCATATGCCTTTTTCAACTCGACTTATCCTGTGCATAGAATCGCATTTTGAACCCGAACCTGATGTGCGTGGCCGGTAGGGACTCCAGCTGCCGGGAGAGGAACAGCTCTCGGTGCCTGAGTTGGTGCTTTTGCTTCTCGGGGAGGTCCACCATCTCCGGCTTCTCCATCTCCTCCTCCAGCTCCCCTGAGGAGGTGGGAGAAAGTGTGGGGGGTCAAAGGTCAAATATATACATTTCACGAGATGACGTGGAACAATGATCTGAAAAATAAAATAAAATGGAGGTTCACATTCACATCCCAGACATTGTGTATGTCTTTTTTATTTTTATTTACGTACATATCAATGGACACATATGTGCACAGCAACACATTTCAGTGAGAACACATAGCACAATAAGCAAAATTAGTGCAACCCAGGAAAGTCAGCCGTGCACACACACACAGCATAATTTAATTTAGCCTGGACAGATAAGACCATTTGGGGACCGTCACCGTGCTGAAAAGGTTGTAGAGCAGTTATCACATCATGAGTCACTGAGGTGTCTGAGTCACTCTGAGGACTGATTTAGTACAAAGCGGTGGGCAGTCTTTCTCCAAACCCCTCCTCCTTCATCCTTGTGCAAAGGAACAAGGGATGGAGGAGCACGAGAAGGGAGGGAGGGGCCAAGAGGAGGAGGGTGGAGAGCGATGAGGAAAGAGAGAAAGGGAAAAAGGAGAGGTGGAAAGAGAGAGAGAGGGAGGAAGGGTTGGGGGACTAAACGGTGAAATGGGAGGCCGAGCCCTCATTTAGGAGGGACACTCGGTTTTGAGTGTAATGTCCCTTCCACACAGTTCCCATTAAATTACTGGGTGAACCTTAACCACTCACCGTCACCACTAGTGACTTTCACTATTCACACATGCAGCTACATTCAGGAACATTTCCGTCTCGCGCATTTTCACACATGCCATGATAATGCCGGAATAGACGGGGCAAGGGACAGTCCAGCAGAAGTCCCTCGGTGCGTTCCCGGTCCGCACCCCTCGCACCGGAGAGCAACGGACGGAGCAGCAGAGCGCACGGACAAAGCTCATTCGCTTGCGCACACAAAGGATGTATGTGGACGTATGCGCGCAACATAAAAAAAAAAATTCCTTTCTGCTGAAAGACTGCACAAAAAAATTTGGCATTTGCAAAATGCATTGTCGGTGCATGAATTATCATTGTATTGCATTGAATATTATTCAACAAGTTTGCGATACAAGTAATGTTTTTTTATGAACGACTTGAATCAGAAACACAGCCGTCCCAGCATTTTCCAGGAGAGGTCTTGAGGTGGGAAATTGCCGGGACAGATTTCCCGGAATATTGATCCCTGCTCCCATTCGCACATGACCCTGTGCAGGAAGGGGTTCCGGAACATTGCTGGGAAAGACTGCATGTGTGAAAGGGGCTTAAGTGAAACAGCACCGAGGGACACCGGGTGGAGGAGGGCTGAGATACCGCCACCTCTGGGACGCACCAGGTTTTCCATTTTCAATTCCATTTTTCAATTTCCAATTCCATTTTCAATAAAGGGCAATGTGAAAAATAAGGAAATAGTGAAAAATGAAATGCCAGAGAAACAGATTGCATACTGGGTAAAGGGACCATTTAAAAAGTACATTTTACATTTGTTAAATCCATTTCAGAAGGAAGAATGTACGGCAAAATACTTAATTAACATTGAAAAAAAGAAAGACATTTCAGGTAGGTTCCTGGCCCTATGGTACAAATTTATTCAGAATTAGGCAATATTCCCAATAGTGCAAGTATCATATAAAGATGTATCTTTAAGATCTGATCCACAATTAACAATTTTCTCTGATCCACACATCTTTTTTTAATTCTCTTTTTGTCGCTGGCTAATTTATTTGCCTTATTCATTTATTTAAAAGTGGACGTTGTACTTCAGCCTGAATCTGCAGCCTTGATTGGCTTTCAGCGTTTTTATTATTATTAAAAAAAATTATAGATTAGGAAACACTTGCACTCCGAGAACAGATCGAATAAAATCTAGCGAACGAGAAAGACTGATGAAATAGTCAAGATACACAGAAAAATTAAGAATCCAAATGTCGGTTCCAGTATTGAGCTTGTGTCCTTGCATTCATAGAAATTATGTTTCGTGTCTGAGATTCAGAGACAGAAAGGAGGGACACCGAGTGACAACTCACCTACACACCTTTCATGTGACCTGTTCTTCACCTTTATTTTACTGTAATTTTTTTGTCTTGTCGATTTTTGTATACATAATTGTTTTAACGGTTATGTCTCGTTATGTTTTGGCAATGTAAGAATGCTTGTCATGCTAATAAAGCAAATTTGAATTGAAAGAACAAGAGAGAGAGAACAAGAGAAAGAACAAGAGAGAACGAGAGAGAGAGAGAGAGAGAGAGAGACGATGGAGAGATCCATCGAAGCGTGCTCCGATTCATTCAGAGTTTCATTAGAGGAAGTCAGACGTGGAGTGGGAGACAGCGAGCAGAACAAAAGCAATCAAGGGATTTTCAGGCGAAGGGATGTGTGGCCAAAATCAATAAGTACTCTTTCACTCCCTTACTCTCTCTCTCTCGCTCTCTTTCCCTCCCTCTCTCTCAGGCACTCCACTCCCTCCAGACACACTATCATTGGCCCTGTGTGAGTGCGTACGTACACACACACACACACACACACACACACACTCCATCTCCTGGAATATATTAGAAAAACATTTCTCTCATTGGACGATAAAATGAAAAAAAAAAAAGGGGACGTGATGAAAGGTAAAAGCAAATCAACTGGGAGGGAAACGTGTTTACATGTGAAATGGTCAAGATGAGAGGGGCGGTGGGGGTGTTTAGACGACGCGTGTGTGTTGAGTTCTTGTGTTATGCACGTACATGCATCTTGAAGTAAGCATGGAGTTGAATTTTTATTGAGTTTGTGCGTCTAAGTTACCCATTTGTTTACATTAGGCATAAAAATTGCAAACACCTCTCAATATAATGTAGCCCAGTACAACACCACATTTAACTATGAGCTCAGTCATAAACATATCATTGGATTTACACATTTCCGATTATAAACAAAATGAAATTTATTTTAATATATATAAACTGCATTTAAATCCTAACCCGATATTCAATATACATCCAGTGTGCGCTTTATTAGGTACACCTGTACAATCAAATGGAATCCAATACACCAGCTCTGCCACAAATTCGACTTTTATGAAGTTTATATTCGGAAATGTGTAATTTCAATGATATGTTTATGACTGAGGTCATAGTTAAATGTCGTGTTGTACTGAGCTACATTACATTGAGAGGTGTTTCAAATTTTTTGTCCTCCCTATTTACATACATGAGGGGGACAGAATATTAGAAACACCTCTGAATATAATGCAGCTCAGTACAACACCACCACCAACTATGACCTCGATGCTAACACACATAATTGAATTAAAACCTCTTCTTTGACAGCATAAAAAAAAAAAAAAACCCTGACCATAATAGGAACATAAAGCAAAATTTATGGCTGAGCTGGTGCATTGGCTTGTACAGGTTGACCTAATAAAATGCACACTGAGTATATACACAATACAATTATGTATTAGTACAGTCAAATATACTCCATTGTTGTGTTCTTTTTTTAATAATAATGTTTTGCATATCAGCCAAGTATCATTGAGGACTGAGTATGACAATGGAATGGAAATGGGTCATTTCAGAGGAGAACGGAAAAAAAAACTCATAAAAAATTAACATTTTTGTCAGTGTTGAATTTCTATTTGAAATCTTTGGTTAAAAAGTAGTCCAGCCCTTCGTCAAGCCATTAAGAACGCTGGTCCAAGTCCTGCTGTGGTGACAAAATGCAAAAAAATACTAGAGAAATAAAAATAAATACATTTTTGGTAGAATGCATTTTAAGTGTGTTTTTAGGTGTGTTTGTGTGCATGTGTATTACTCTGTGTGTGTGTGAATGGGGCCTCCGTCAGAGCAGCATTTATGAGCAACCAAACTTCGCACCAAAGCCAAATGATTTCAATGCCATCTTCTCATCTCCTTTCCTCTAAACTTGTCCTTTCTTCCTTTCTCTGCTCTCATCCACCCTCCTCCTGCTTTACCATATTTTCCTCACCTCTCCTTCTCCTCTCTTCCCTCCTTCACCCCCCCCC
>OMKR01038313.1:0-12629 GCA_900302355.1 Cyttopsis rosea | reverse complement strand
AGTGTTAATTTTTAAATCAATTCAATATTTTACTGGCAACCAATGCAAGTGCGCCAGAACAGGAGTGATGCGTTGTCTTTTCCTTTGTACCAGTTAAAAGTCTTTTGAACCATTTGTAGTCGAGAGAGGGTGGAATGTGTGTGTGTGTGTGTGTGTGTGTGTGTGTGTGTATACATGTGGAACTGTGTGCTAATTTCTCAGCAAACTTTCTTCCTTTCTGTTTGTCCATTATTCAGATCATGCTGGGGCTATATGTTTAGGGTTGAAAGTCCTAGTAGATAGAAGGTTTGAAGGGTGTGAGAGTGTGTGTGCATAACCCTAACCCAGTATATGGTGTAGAAGGACAACACGCCTGAATACACACCAACATTAATAGAACATTGGTATTGTCAGGACGCATTTAGCATGCGTTTTAAGTCGACATAATCCCAGCGTTTTCTCAAGGATCCGATAAACCGCCTATATGTGTGTGTATGTGTTTGTGTGTGTGTGTGTGTGCAGGGGGTGGTCACGTGGACTTTGATGACTTCTGCGAGCTAATGGGTCCCAGGATGCTGGCGGAGACGGCTCAGATGGTCGGGCTGAAGGAGCTCCACTGTGCCTTCAAACAGGTGGGAGGTTAGAGCCAACACAAACCATAGGCCCTGAATCTGTTTGAACCTCCTGTATTGCCGCTCGGTTTGGAAACCTACACCTGGCCAATATGAATTGACTTGGAAGTCTTGTTAAAATGGCCAGTAAGATTTCAGGGAGGAGTCAGGCCAGGCTTTTAGTCATTTATAATAGGCACGTTCTTAGGAGGACTAATGCTATATTGAACTGCCTGGACCATCCACTCCAGAGGGAGGTTAAGCTATGGCCCTCAGGTTTGGAGGACTAAGAGATTCCATGTCTCCTCCATCCCAGGTGCTATTGATATGCTTAATGGAGAATAGGACTCTGGCTGCATTCATTGCACTATCTTTGCACATTTGCTCATTTGCACATCTGCACTCTCGTTCATTTGTACTTGGTATGAATTTCCATTCCCCTGCACTAGTTTTGTGATTTTTTTGCTTGTGTTGATGTGTCGGTGATGTTGTCCTTTGTATTTTGTCTTTATGTGTACCATGGCTGGAAGACAAATTTCCCCTAGTGGGACAATAAAGATAAAGTTGAAGTTGAATTGCGCTCATTTACGCTTTGACCACACCGGTTGTAAAGATGAGCAATAACCTGAGATGTCTTCATTGGTAATGAAGCTAAGCAGAGACGGCTGGCCAATGACATTGGCGCACCCTGAAAAAGGAGTGTGTCCCAAAGGCGGTGGTGTATTTGTATTCCCTGCCACCCCTTCTTCCTTCTCCACCAAGTGTCCCTCGCCGGCGTTTCACTTCCTCTCAGAAATCGAGTGTTTTTCTCAAACGATGGCCAAGGCCTAAGCTGCGTTTCCACCGCAGGGACCAAGGTCTAAATTAAGTTCCGGGGCCATTTTCCGGGAACCGAAAAGTCCCTGCTCGGGGGTAGGTACTTTTCAAAAGTACCGAACATTTCTGATTGGTCGAGTACTCGCAGCATTATATTTCAGCCACCAACACGACACATTCAATATTCGCACATCTGAAACACACACTGCATATCTGAATCACACACTGCATATCTGAATCACACACTGCATATCTGAAACACACCGGCGCCAAAAATAAGTTGTCTACAATAAACATTATTTACAATTGCGATTTACTTGACATATTAACTTCTTACCATTCTTTTAGTGCTAAGTCAGGAGGTGCCGCGGAACACAGAGAGGCCGCGGAACAGAAGCGGCGGGTCGGGGGGGAGAACCGAACGGGTCTCCGTCTCCTCGTTACACACGGGGCTTTTATTGATTCAATCAGTTTTTAGGAAAATAAATACATCTACGATTAAAATAGAACACACTGTTATTATGTTTGGAGAAACGGGAAGCGAGGGCGCACGGGAATCACTGTGAGCCCTGAGAGATCGCTGAGCAGTGGAGGTTTTTTTTTAGAAATGTTTTAGAAGGTTTGTTTAGAAAGGCTATTGAGAAGAGATTTACAGGAAAATATTCGCTTGTATATTATTATATTTTTTATATTATTATTGATATTTATTTTATAATATATGTATTATATTATATTATATATTATTATTATTATATTATATATTATTATATTATATATTTTTTATATTCGCTTTTTCATGCATCCGCAGACTAATTTGCATAATCTGCAGTCTTCCGTCGTCTTCATGTCTTTAGACCGCGGTGGAAACATAGACAACAACAGGCTGAAGGAACCTTTTAATTCCTGGAAAAAAGTTCCCGGGAATTGAAATTCCATGTACTTTTTAGTGGGCAATTTTGGGACGCCAGGAAGCGTTTTGAAGTCCAAGTCCAAGTGAAGCGGTTCCAGTCTGGCACTGGAACCACGCAAACGCCCTGAAAAGAGTTTCCTCGTACTGAAGAGCCAAGTGAAAACAGACAAAAAAGACAATCAGACAAAATTGATGCATTGGAAGCAAAATTGTGGTTCTACAATGTAATGGGAACGGAAATGGACACTATTGCGCATTAGAACGGGTCCCCAGACGCCTGACTTTTACGATGCAATTTTCATCAAATGATGGCACAAAACCAGAGGATCCCAGAGAGAAGACAATGACAGATGCTTTCATCAATAAATTTAGTTTGTGTTTTTGTGACTAATTTGATTTAGTATTTCAAATATATACAGTATGTATGTATTTCCAACCACTGTTCAGGGGCTTGTTGGAATGGCTGCTGTCTACAATACATAACCATCGCCTTCTAGTTTGGAGAGAGCGCTGATGGAAACAAAATAATTTATTGCAAGTTAGAAAAACAGACAATTAGCTTCATTTTCCCCACAGCTGGTTACATTCAATTATATATATTGCTTGTCCATGACACTTTGGTTCATTATAATTCCCTCATCGACACGGGCAGCCATTTACAATAAATCCCTGCGGGGCAGCACCAAAGCGATGTGGCGAGGTGGTGTGTGGGCTCCACAGGCCATGTTTGAAAATCTGTCTGCGCCAAAGGGTGGACAAGCTTCACATACAGCTGGATGCTGATTTAAGAATGTGCAGGGAAGTGGAAACTGCAAGCATTTTTGAATCGAGATAGACATTCACAGATCGCAGTACGCATCTTTAAATCACATTCATTCACACATCGCATTGTCAGTATATGCATTTTCCATCAGAAAGTCATAAACTTAATTTTCATACATTCAACATTGTGTGACGGTTTCCCATAGAAATAAATGTAGAAGTGAAGTAATTGGGAGCAGAAATGTGGAGTGGAAAGGGCAAAGAAGAAATTAATATCCATTATTCAGTCAGCTTTTTGTCATGTTTCCATTGATTTTACAAATGCAAGACAAATTTATGTTTATCCAATTGAACTGTGGAGTCAGAGTGCAGGGCAATAAAGAATCAAAATTCAAATGAGGGTTAAAAAAAAGGTTGTTGAAGTCTATATCTGCAATGCTCTTTGGAAAATGACACCAGAGACTGAAATATATTGAAAGGATGTCTTCATAGCCTGATACCTTCAGACGGTGTTTAGTCGTGTTTCATTGTAATATTTCATCAAATGTGCCAAGAAGTTAACAACTAAGACAATAGTCGGTAGTTTGATGTGGCAGGATGGTAATCAAGTGGTTTTCTTATTCACTCACATGGGAACACCAAGTCTGATCGGAAACTTCAGCAACTCCAGGGCACGTTTTTGGAAAGGCCATTCAGCT
Source organism: Cyttopsis rosea (assembly GCA_900302355.1). Lineage (NCBI taxonomy): Eukaryota > Metazoa > Chordata > Actinopteri > Zeiformes > Parazenidae > Cyttopsis > Cyttopsis rosea. The sequence continues at coordinate 8,853 of OMKR01038313.1, read as the reverse complement.
GATTTCTTTCTTCATCTCAATTCGGTACCCGATTCTGACCTGGCAACCTGTGTCCAGATACATCCAGAAAGTGTCTATATAATATCCAGACCGATTGCAGTCGCACCTGGCTTCAATATGCATCTCAACGTGCGTCTCCGGTGACCGCTTGAGATCTGATTTTGCATCACGCTCAATATGCAAATATTGATCGTCTTAATACTTCGCTGTAACTCATTATGTTTGGTTTAGAAATGTCCGCATGTGGCTGATTGAAAATAATGGCGCAACTAAAGGAAAGCCATAGGACCTACAACTACATCTGCAAACATACCTCCTCCTCCATGACCCTAAACTGAACCCTGAGATCTCTCGTTCTCACCCCTCCCTCCATCCCTGAGCTCGACTGTCCTCAAATTGACAGAAAGTATTAACTTCTGAATGAATTCTCTCCTAAACAGAGGCCGTACAGAGGCCCGATTTGAGACCTGGAAATCTCAGCACCCATTAATTTATCATCCTTAACTCTCGTGACTAACTCAATACATCTTGAACGAGTCCTGAGCTGTAGTCTAACTTCAAAGCGCCCTGCTTAGCATAGAGGAGCTTTTTATCAGCGGGATTTGTCATCTTCAAAGTGGATTTTAAATGCAAACATCATCAGTTAATTGGTTTTGGCAACGCTGACCTCTGACCTCTTTAGTACGTCTCTATCTGTCTTATCGCTCTCTTGATGAATATATATTTTCTGGCTCTTTATTTTATTCTTCTCTTTCTCACACTATCGTATCTCAGAATCTGTCCACTCTCAAGGGCATCTATTTTGGATCAGTTTTTCTCTTGCATTTCGACCACCTCTAATCTTCGTTTGCATTGTCTTTGGCTTGTTCACAAAAAAACTCAAACCCATTGTAGTTTGACTGCGACGGCGATGGGAAGATCACGCTGGACGAACTGAAGGAGGCCACGAAGAACCTCCTGGGCGAGAAGCTGAAGAAAGGCGAGCTGGAGGAGATCCTGGGGGACATCGACCTCAACAAGGACGGCAACATCGACTTTGATGGTGAGCTGAAGGTGGCGAGACGGGGATATCTTGTCTGTCTATTCATACTATACTTTTCATATGTTTAAGAGTGTCCTGGTTAGGGTATAAGGGTGAGGAGAGGATGTAGGTCAGGAGGAACGGAGTGACATGGGGGCTAGGACGGAGGTGTGGACATTGGGAGAAAGCTCTAAGGGAGTTTTAGGTCCCAGACTGAGTACCACTTCATGTAGGCCAGATTACTTTTCTAAGATGTGTGACTGTGCACATGGCCGTGACCAAACACCCATTGGGAAGCTCTTTTGGGGCTAATAAAGTCAGAATCAATCAATCAACGTTATGCTTCCTGAACAAGATGGTCCTTACACATATAAATCGGGATTATCTTCCCTCGTCGTACAGAAATAGGGGGGAAACGTTCAATTCCTGCAGGTCTAAAACAAGTCAATTTGAATTTAAAGGATACATTTGCCGTTTTTCAACCCAGGCATTATTAAAATGTTGGTACAAACTACTGGACAAACACTTTATTATTGAGAAACTTACCACTGTGCTGCAGCTTCTCACTGTGCTTGAATGCAGTATAATGGGGTAAAGTCTGAAGCCAAACGAATCTGGAGTGGTAAGTTTCTCAATAGTAAGGGAGTTTGGGGAGTTTGTGTTAGGAACCGTTATCAATGATGGGAACCAACATTTTAACAAGGCCTAGGTTGAAAAACGGTGAATCTATCCTTGAAGAGAAAGAAGGTATACAGAGTGGAGGGAAGGGGGAGCAGCCCTTCACTCTGAATCAGCGATTCAGAGTGAGGACGGAAGACTGCAGGCAAGGAGACAAGGAGAAGACAAGGCTGAAAGGAAGCGAATAATAAGAGGGTGTAAGGTGCATAATGAGGCAGGGTAGAATCAAGGTAGGTTCTGTTGGAGGGGACAATCCAATATAATCAGCAGTGCATTAAGGAGATCAATACACATGCTGGGACACGTGTAATGCAACATACAAAGCGCACACACTCCCCTGGATGTCTCAAGCACTTTGCAAACATCTCACACACATGTACGGCCAAGCACCAGCAAATAGAGAAAACATTAGGGGGCAAAGAATGAGTGTAAACACACCCAGTACGGCACCAGAATGCACAACAAGAGGTACACGTGCACAGATGCACAGACACGTGCACGTCTTCATTCACACACACCATCACCGGCGCCACATGTGCACTGACGTCATTATAGACTGGAAAACACAGAAGGAAGTGTAGGGGGATTGATCCCATAAACACCTAAATCCATTGGACACACGCCACGGGCGACTCACTCCCACAAAGTATCGAGGCCAACCCCTCCCTGGATCACGACGCCACACTTTCCAGCAAGGTGAGGCTACGTGGACCTGGAAGTCCTGGACTTGCCTGGTCCACAGGCATCTCAAGAAGATGATTCACTTTTTGGTCGGGCTCAAAGGGGAGTACTACCCATTTTCGCTATAAAAATTGCCAACACTATACCCCTGAGTTGTTATGTGGTCCAACCAGGCTATTTGAGAGGTTTGGGCTGTGACATCAAAGTGCTCTTTGGCCACGGCCCCTAGAGAGCCTCATTGAGATGAATGGACAATCTCAATTCCATTCCAAACAGCGATGACTTGATGATGAAACTTTTCCAGGCAAATGGGCTCCGACACTATTGCTATGTCTTTTGCAATAGAAATTTTTTGTATGCTAATAAACCACGAGACTTACTGTCAGAGTCCATCCTTACCCCACTCTTCATCCACGAAAAGCATGTGACTTGAGGACATCTGCAGATGTTTTCGTGTATCTTACGCACCTTTACTGTAAGAATAATTGTCGAGGAGCGCCAGGAGGTTAATCCTTGAATCTCAGTCTCAATCGATGGGGTTCTCACCCCGCAGTAAAGAAAATAATTGAGAGCAATAATATCCAGGAAGGGGGGAGAGAAGCATGAAAGAAAACACACAACATTAATCATTGCAGTTGCTATGGTAATGTGATTGACGGGACACGTCTTGATTGATGGTGGATTTGTGTTGATTGGTAAAGGGCCATGACCACAGCAAGCAACCCAACAGATTTCACTTTTGTGGACCTCCACTGCCACCCTTCTTTACATGCATCGTACTATAATATCTTATGGACGATTCCTCCTTCACTGAGAGATTTGCTCCTCTGGCAACAAGCCAAGTTCCATTTTAAAATCACATCAAATGTAGATAAATAGTTAAGATATGTAGATAAAGACCTAGTCCTTTCCAATTTGTCAACAGAACAAGCCATGTGATGGTGTATACTACCAGAACATAGGGTTAGGATGAGTAAAACCATAACCAATTCAGTTCCACGTCGATGCGTAATATTGATAACGCTGTTTTAATTTCATGACCATGCAAAATGGTGAGTTTTGTGAAAACGGCTTAATGAATTAACTTAAAAGACGATCTGATTTGGTGGTAATTAGGGTTGGGTGTGGTTGAGGGTTATGATTAAGGTGAGGGTTATTGTGAGGTTTATTTTGCATAATAAATTGAGTCACTTAGATCATTTTTTTCATCTTACTTGTTATAAATAAGCAAAACCGAATACCCTTTAAATGTTTTTTAATGAGCAATTCCATATCAGGGTCAGGGTCAGGGTTATTGTTCGATTGGTCGATTTTGCATTCAAGGAAATGTATGAAGCGTCAATGGGATTTAGTAAGTTAACTTATTTGATATACTGTAAATAAGCATAACCGAATTCCCTTTCAACATTTTGTATTGAGCAATTTCATATCAGGGTTATTAGGCTGATGAGGATTATTAGTATTAGGGCTAGGGTTAGGGTTATTGTCAGGGTAATTTTGCATTCAAGAAACGTCTCAATGGGATTAAGTCGCTTTCAAACGTATTTCCAAAGTACTTCAGATAAACAAGCAAAGACACAAATTCCCTTTAAACCTTTTGTAATGAGCATCCAAGCATTTGCAGGCTATGAACAGAGCAGACAACACTGTCATTTCACACCTATAATCAGAGAGGCATCAGTAAGTAGGTTACAGAGGTTGCACAACCTGCTTTATTCACCATCCCACACTGTTGTCTCTGTCTCCCTCTACAGAGTTTGTGATGATGCTGTCGCGGTGAACTAGGACTGAGGGGAATTGAGAAAAAAAACATCCATGGTCCATCAAGTCCACATAACTCACGGTCATAACCCAAGAGTGGTTTCCTGTTTGCATTGCTATGCTTTTTAAAATAACTCTCCTTTACACTGATTCTGAGTGTGACTCCAATAGAGCTCTGCTTCTTTACGTAGTAACACTGTAGTAACACTGTAATAACACTGTAATAACTTGGACTGACCCATACGTTATTAGCCGTGTCCATACTGTTGTATACATATTATTCTTTAATTCATCATGTACAGAAATATCCAACCATGTTCATATTTATACCTGGTCATGACTTGTATCATTGCATTATCTGGTGCATAGAACATATTTTGTATATTCTGTATTATATTATATTATATTTAGAGGCATTATTTTTCGATGCTATAATATGTCTGTTTGCACTACAATGCACTAACTATTACCGAGACAAATTCCTCGTACATGAAAATGTACTTAAACCCAATAAAGTGATTCTGATATTGATTTGTTATGTGTTAAGTAACAGAAAAAATAGTAAAATTCTGAGTTATGAAACCGCGGCTCTCCTGTGTTACGCCATCACCCCTCTGTGGCTTCGATTTGCACGTAACTCTTAACCGGAGCTACGGCTCGGTTCGATCATATTTGCGTATTTACCATTACTTAACGGCATTTCAAAATTCGCCCGAAAGGAAATCAGGAATCAGGAAGCCCAAGTTGAAAAAACAAGTGCATTTATTAATTGAAAAAACTCGATAACTTAAAACATTTGAGCAAAAAAGCTGTCTCTTCAAAAAGCCTTTTTAAAATTGAATTACGCACACAAAGCCTTGACGTTTTTTCAAAGAATTCAATTTTTTTACATATTATCAACAGTTGTTGCCTTTGAGGTGACGAAAATTCTCAACACAATAGTTACTATGACAACCCAACGGTAGCAGAGCGGAACATTTTACAATGAGTGTCAAAATTGTAATGCAAAAACTGGTATAAGGCAAATACAGTCTGCTAGCTTAACATCCATTAGTACTTGTTCTTTCAACGATGTATATTTAAATACCGTCTCAGCTTATTTGGATTTGTCGTCATATAGCAAGTTCCCCTTTCGCTTCACGCCTCTGTACAATCATGACAGTTCACATTAATCTAGCTCATAAACAACAAGCGTTGCCGGAACTTTGGGATTTCGAAAGGAGACAAACACAAAGACACGAACAACAGATTTCGGAATCTGAAATCTGCTCACAAAAACCATCAAACCCTAAGCTACCACAGATCTAGGTTCTATGATTAGCACATTTTTAATCATTTTTTTGGAAGTCATAGTTTTACGGAGTAATATTAATATTAGTCGTTATTAGTCGTAAGTGTGACCGGAGGCCGATATTAATTTTTGTGACATCAATTTGAGAGGGGCCTTTAGTGCATCCACTAGGAAAGCATCTCGGAAGATACTGAAAATGAACATATATACTGTATGTAGTTGGGGACCTGGAGGACTTTTTAAGAAGCATGCCGGCCACTTTCCACTGGTATAAAATGTACAAGGTAAACAGGATAAGACAGGTGCAAAAAAGTCAAGATTATAAATGTACCATTTGTTTCTTAAGCGTCCATGAGGGTTGGTTTTTCCGGCTGCGATACAAATTGAGATCGATACAAACGCTGAGGTTGCTGGTTCCAAATCTCCCTTTACTTGATTCAATTCCGTTACCTTTCCTTTCCTTTGCTGAAGAATACTATTTTATTTTACATATCCAAAACCGTCCCGCCTGCCCAAATTCTCTTTTCTGTCCAGTTTGCTAGCTTGCTTTATTTCACATGCAAAACTCACTACGCCTCCTTTTTTCACAGTAAAGATTCTAGATTCTTCCTCTGGCACTGGATCCATAACAATCACTCAAACTCTGACAGAAGGGAAACCTGATAGCTCTGCAACGTCGCTAGGCGTGATGGTATTCAAACAAACTGCAGATGATTCCTCACGATGACTATAAAACTTTTGATAGTCTCGATGGGGCTCCTCTCTCAAAGATCGCGTGTAAGTATTTTGAGGTATCCCTGAGGTGTGTTTTGCTTCCTTTCTGGTTTCCATTGTCTTGGAGCCGTATTTTGTGATATCGAGCTCTCTCGTCATACCGACATTAGAGCAAAGTTTCACATCTCTGGACAGAGGCAAGCTAGGTGCTGAAAGCTGCAAAATGAAGAAGAAACCAAACAAAATCACTAAGTTGTCAACGGGTGAATGTCCACTCAGATCCGCGTGGTGAGGAAGCTCTAGTTGCCGGGGATGCTCTGCAGGTAGGTGAGGATGTGCTGGATCTTGACCAGCCGCTCCCGGAGGCTGGTCATGGAGAGCACGGAGAGCTGGTAGCGCGGGTCGATGGGCAGGACGGCCAGCAGCCACCAGCAGCAGGCGGGACCGTTGGGCGTGGCCTGGGAGGGAGGAGGAGCCAAATGGAAGGTTATTAATTGCATGATATTTGCATATTTGATTGGTCACATGACATTCGAATAGCTAGCTAAAAACGGTGTGTGTTCACGTGACGAACGTGTTGTTTTCATTTCAGACCATGCGCAAAAGTTCCTTGCTTGTTTTACAGAATAAATGGAAAGCAAAGTTAAATTTGTCTCTAAAAATGATCCGATCTGTGACTCAAAACCGTGATACGATCCGAACCGTGAGTTTTGTGATCCATTGCACCCCTAAGCGTGTGGCATGATATTTGTGTAGTTATTCACAAATAATCACATGATATGTAGGTAGTTAATCGCAATTAATCACAATTTTTTAATTTACTCAAATTTCTAAAGAAATATTTTTCTATTTAAAAAGCAGTGCATTGAGTTATAGCCGTGCTATGATTATGTTATTGAGAACAGAAACGCAAAATAATCTTAATCAGAAATGTATCACGACATTTTCACTGTAAACAAGCCTCCATCGTTTTCCTATTCCTTTGCACTAACCCAGTTGCTAAGTCAAACTAGCTTGGTTACATCAAACTCTATATTAAGACATGGTAAACAATAAAATAGAAACATAACAAATACAAAATAGTCATTTTGCTCCAATTCCTAGGGGGACCCTAGGGAGACATGGACCCCAGTTTGGGAACCCCTTGGATATCAAACAAAGCCTGTGTATCATGAGGATTTTGAAGAAGATTTGTAATTTGATTGTTGGTTAAAAAGTTTTATAGTGTAGTTTTGTGTGAACTGTGTTGTGTAACTTTGTAGACGGTCCCTAACTTGCCATTGAAAATGGCATCATTACTGTGTTTATTTTGACATTCCTATTTTATATATATATATATATATGATATAGACATGGTGCAATTTGTATCTACCGTTTGAAGGAACAATAACACGGGGGGCTGTGCCTCAATTATTATCGACAACTGTGATTTCAGTTACATCACGCAGCAACTCGTGGTAATTTGGTTTCTGGAGAGCTGTGCACTTCAAAAGCTTTTTAAAAAATGGGTCGATATCGAAAGCCTCCATTAAAACCCTTAGTTATAAAACAATAAAACCCAATAACACAAGCGTCCTGGCAAGGTATTTGTATAATTCATATCTGGTTTTACAAGATTCTCTGTTGGGGTGACATGTATGTAACACTTATATAACAATAGGGCTGGGCGATAAAACGATAACGATAATTACTATAATTATTTTTTTGATTCTTTTTTTTCTCGATGTCGATGATAAAATAGGCTCGATAATTTTCGATAAAGTCTTCGGCAGATCTATCTGTTGGACTTTAGACGCGTTTAGTGGCAACGACAAGCCAATCAATTTGGACGATGTAAAAGGCCTTTCACCGCTAGCCAATCACATTTGTCGACATAGAAAGAAGCCCCGCCCCCTTCCTCCTAGGTAGGTTGCATTCGCAAACACAAACTACGAAGCGCACTTGAGGCAGAGGGCAGCAGCGTGGCATCCTAAATGAGTAGCTCGTCTCAGAGGAGAAGGAGAATTTATTCGCTGAATCAGCGAATAACTTATGACATACAGAAATCGCTGTTTCCATTGCATTTAGTCGCAATTATCAATACACCAACTTTTCCAGATCAATCAAGCGAAAAAAAACTTTTTTGCAATATTTTGAGAATTTTCCGAAATATATTTCACTCCGCGGAAACGATGTTTCCAATTTTTTTACGCACCTATTTAAAATGTGCATAAAAACAGGTGGATGGAAACGCACCTATAGTTGTAACACTGTATTGCTCTCCTATTCTCCGACAGTCTCAGTTTGTTCCCGATAGCAAGGGTTTATCTCATGACCACGCAGAGGAATGTCCACGACAATTGATATAACAACGGTTACCAGCGGCAAGGGTTTTTGGCCAAATCTGCCAAAATAAACAAGTGCCACACAACAAGTGCCAGCAGGTACAATAAATGAAGTGCAGAAACGGAGATGAAACGGAGGGTGCTACCTGGATGTCGTCCTCCCGCTCTGGCATGGGCCCAAAGTGCTGCAGGATCTGGTTGTGAAAGCGGATCTTCAGGTTTTGGAACCAGGTGCGGGCCTGCTCGTACACTGCGTCGTGCAGCTTCTGCAGCGCCAGCAGCTCCTCGCCGCCCTCGACCTAAAAACAGGGTCAAAGCAGACTCAAAATCACCCTGCCGACACAATTCACCCTGGCTACAAGTAATAGATCTCTCATAATTAT